>KL275095.1:594-18676 GCA_000699545.1 Podiceps cristatus
TGTTTTGATTTTGGTTGTACTTCTGGGGTTTGGTTTTGTTCTAATAGGAAATCTGGTATGTTATAACCTACTTTTCAAGTTGCTTTAAAAAATAATTTTAAAGTGATCGAGGGCACATTTTTAGACCCATATTTTAGGCGAATCCATTTTCCAAAAAGATAAAGCTGAAACATTTAAAATGATGTGGTATTGTGTACAAGGATTCAATCTGTTTTTAAAATCACTGCATTAGCCTTTGAGAACTCTAAAACAGCACATCAATAATACCAGTAAACTACAATTTGTACATTTTAGGCAGGCTAAATGCAGTAATTAATATTTGGTCATGTTTTACATTGATTGACCAAAGTTATTTGAGGGCCTTCGTAATGCTAATGGCTCCTACAAGTTCTGATTCAGAACATCAAGCAGTCGATCAGCTGGAATGATAGCTCAGGACCTTCTGTCAGGGAAAGAAATGTAGTAGAAGGACAGAATTAATTGGGGAGACTGTCATCCTAGCTCACACAAGGCAAAAAAAAAAAAGTGGTCTTTGTCAGTGTGGTTAAGTGAAATATATTCCTGCCTTCCCTTTCCCCGTACTGCAGTTTGTAGAGCTCTGTCTTTAGTATCCTGGAGTCCTGATTACTGCTGGAATTTTAAACACAAATTTTATGTTTCCTTTTAGAAATGAATGCATAAAACAAGCTTTCTCTTGACTTAAATGTAGACCAAACATTTCAGTGCCTGGGCGGTGTTTTCATCTATTATCTAATATTTCTGTGGTTTTACCTGTATGTATGTTTTTTTATCTGTATGTACAGCAATGTGCACATACTATATACGTGCTTGTTTTGTTCGACTAGCTATTAGTTAATAAGCTTAGTTAAAAGAAGCATGTAGATATGCTGACCTTCCTTATGTTCAGTCTTTGACCTGAGACTTTGACTTTTGCAGAATATTTTGTACTTTTATAAATGTATTTGCATCTGAATTCACCTGGTACATCATAAATAGATAGGGAAAAATAGGAATATATTCTAAAAACAAGCTGCTACTCTTACAAATTCCTGGCATCTTTTGTTTGCTTCTCCCTGTTTTAAGTTCTAAGGAATCATTATAATTCCCACAGGTAGCACTATCAGCTTGGAACTGTAATTAAAAATTGTGCCAGCAATGAATAAATCTTATTATTTTTGATTTTTTTCCTCTCTTTCTGACATATTGAGTAGCATTTAGGATTTTCTCTCCACAATCACATACTATTTGTCTTACTTCTATTTTGAACTGCTCTTGGGTTTTCTGCCAGCTGCTTTGTTCCAGTTCAGAAAAATTTCAGTGACTTTACAGAGGTTGAAGCTGTTGGTTATTATTTCTATAAGAAGTACAGGGATCCCAAAGCTACCACTGACTGCATTAGCTCTAGAACTAGAAAACCTCGTCAATCTGTGTCCAAGCTCATCAGTGGGGGTGAAGCAGCCTTGTGCCCTGACAAGAAGGGCTATCAGCACCGTTAGAGCTGGTCTTGATGGGCACGAAAGGGATTCTGCATTTCTTTCTCCTCATCCATCATCCACATCAGTTCAAGGCTCACTGCTGTCATTGGATTGTCCTGATTCGGTTAAGAATTTATCAATAGGAAAAACAACCATGTTGAAAATGAATTGAAAGAGGTGATTTCATGTACTATAGTCCTTCTAGATGGTTTATTTTTGTTTGTTCTGTCTTTCTAGCTAGTGTGAAGACCAAGTAAATGGTAATAACATACGTTGTAATTGTAAAGTGATTGCCTATGAAGTGTTCCTTGACTGCAAGCAATATTTTGGTTTAATTCCAAACAGAAAAAATACATCAAAACATATACTAAGATAAGCATCATACTCAGAGGCTTCCCAACATTCATGTGTTTAGCCAGTCATTGCCAGAAAAAAGGAATTGGGACGTACTGTGGGTACCTGGGATGCTTCACCAGGAAAAAAGCAGCAAGCTTGGTCTGTGGGAAAACTGAAAGGTGGTAAGGACCCAGTTGCCATTTCCACTGGAGGAGAGTTGGATCAAATGGAAAGAAAAAATACATATGAATATATTAGACATTTGAATGTCCCTGAAAAAAACAGAAAAAACTGGTGAGGTTACACACAGATAAAAGAGTGTGGTGTAATTCTTAACGACCAGTGCAGTGTTTAACTGACTGAACATATGTACCAAAGGATATGCTCCCTGCTGTTTAAAGCCTGTCTATATTAAGATTCCATATAGCATACATAGTACTTGCTAAGTTTCTTGATACTTTGTTGCGCAGTTCTCACTTAAACCAGAAGCATTTATAGTTATCTTCTCATTGAACCTTAAGTTAGAATTAATTCTGAAATTTGCAGATGACTGTCAGTGCACGAGTGAGACAGGCCTTGCTTATACTAATTTTAACAAGAGTCGATCACAGTGTGACACTAAGAGTATTCTTTCCTGTGTCTTTTTTTTTTTTTTTTTTTTTTTTAAGCCACAACTGCTACCTCTGGACCTTTTGTGGTACCAGCCAAAGGGTATGTCATGCCAATGCCTACTGATCACATAAGTCAGCATGCCATGGCCTTCACCTGGTACACTTGCTGGCATCCCTGCTTACCATTCCCACCACTTTTACCTGCGGCTTGCTTCGTATGGGAAAATTAGTATATGGTGCTGATGCAATGACAAAAAAAAAAAAAGAATTCAGCCTGTTCTTCTCTTTTTCCCTCTGTAAATGTTGGCAGAGCAAAAATAGGAAAGTGGGAAGCATAACAAATAATTTTACCGTTGATATAAAAGAAAATAACTTTTCATGAAAAGACAGAATGGGGAGCAGAAGGCTTGATAGTAAGGCCATACTTTTAAAAGTCTTCTAGAATTTAAGCAGGACTTTAAAGTAGAACAATAAAAATGGTTTGCAACTCCATGAACCTCATACAATGTTTCCAGTTCATTTACAGAAATACTTGTTCATTTTGTGCTTCAAACATTGTATCTCTTGAAGTCTAGTGCCTCATCATTTGCCTTCTGCTATGGTGGCTGTCACCTGCTCCTCCAGCGCTACATTTTCTTTTGGCTTTCTTTAGTTACACTGCCAGAATCTTTCCAACACAATGAAGGAGAGGAAACTGTCAATAAATCAACTTAAAATTGTATGCTGTTTTACAAACATCTGCATAAGCAATTTTTTCTTTAAAAAAAAAAAAAATCCATATAGCAGTATAGACAGTTGGTTTGCTGAAATTTATAGCTTCTGAGGAAAAAAAAGGCAAAGATGTTACTGGCCGAGGATAAAGGTAGATCAAGGAAGCTGTGGCTAAGACCATCAATCTGCACTTCAATCTAGAATGTGTAATTCATTTTTTAAAAATATCACATTTACCCGGTTTGAGTTTTTAAAGAAATAAATAATATACAGATTTGTATAATATATTTTTGTAACAAATTACCGTATTTTTATAGTACCTACTTTTAAATTCTGCTTCCCATTTCTGTTCTTCTAAGCATCATTTATTTAACAAAAGAAGCTCACATAATGATCTTGGTTTAATCTTTGAAGTTGACATACCTTCTTACCATCTAATGCAACATAATATTCTCTTTATCACCTATTCTCTTTTTAACAGTCAAGCTCACTGCAGTTTTGTTTTATGAAGAAATCAGTCACAATATGACTTGCAATGCACTCTGGAAAACTTTTAGTGATCATAACAAAAAGCAAGAGATCAATGAGCAGTCTTACAGATTACTTCAAAGAAACAAAGGGTGTGCAAACTAAGTCTGTAAAAGCTGAGCCTTCCCAAACCACAGGGGTTTGTATTAAACAAAACAAATCAGTTCTTCTAAAGTTCAGCGCTGATTAGCACAGATGTCTGTGTTAGAAAGGCACTGCCTTACAAAAAGGTCTTCAAGAGTTTTTCTTTGGGAAGTGACATATAGATCTTGCTGTTATTTCTCATGAGGTATACAATGAAATGTCTTAGAATAAGAGCAGAAACAGTCCCAAAAAATAAAGTTCAGAGGCAGACTGAGATCAGAAATCATTCTGATTAGGGATGCATGTAGGATGTGGATTTAGGTTTTCCTTAAGACACCAATAGCAATACAAACTTTAACACCTAGGAAGTTACCTATTTGGTATTCCTTTAAAAGGGCACTATGCCTGGCTTTCAGGAGATTCTGCTGCTCATAGATCACCAATTAAGTCATCTTTGGATGGAAAAAAAGGAAGATATAAAGATAGAACTTGTAATAGGGACCTCTAAAACTCCCCAAAAGATTGAATGCCTTATGATGGATGTGATCCTAGGAGTTGGTACAATATGGTTGTCTATGATATTAATTAATGTCAAAGAAAGAATTTAGGTAGATATTACAGGCAGAAGACAACTCTGAAGTTTCTGAATATTTACTTGTCTATCTCAAAAGCTTATTTCTGAAAGAAACTATTCAGTTTGTTATCTAAGTTTCAGCAAATGTTTATAATTTCATTACATTTTAGCCTGAGTTTTACTACCATTACCTAAATTCATTTTGTTTGATAGAAATTCATAAATAATTTTAGAGTATTAAATATGATGAGTCTATTTATGGATTTCTAGAAGATTCATAGGAAGAGAGGTAGAGTAGAAAAAAGAGGGACTGGGCACAGGGAAACATTCTGTTTTGGGTCAAAGGCTACCCATTTCTCCATGTTCTGCATGCTGTGATTGGTGCATCTGTACTTTCATAGCCATAATTTGTTTAGTGATGAATGTAAAAACAACTGTAAGAGAACAGATGGTGCCCCTATTCGTCTGGATTTTCTTCCTACCGAGATTTTGTTTCTCTCTTGCAGCAGATTCTGTTGCTTATCTCCTTTCCATCTTGAATCACTGAATCATAGAGACTCTGAAACTTACATTTAATTCAGGACACAATATGGAAAGACAGTCAATATAAAAGTTAAAACAAACAAACAAATAACAACCAACAAAAAAACCCCCACCACAATAATTTCTGCAATTTACATTAGCAATTTTAATATTTTCTTCATCTACTGACTTCTAAAGTACTTCAAAATTAAATGACTGAAATTACTACTTATATCTATTGGTAGAGAGTAAGCAACTCCCAGCATCATTTGTATCTTTACCTGGTGTCGCCTGCTGTTTCAAAATATTACGTTCAACTGGGTTGTAAGTGTGGCTTAAATGGAAATGTTGAAAAAATTCTAGTTCAAAAGATCTGCTCCGAACTCTGATTATTTAAAAATCTCCTCAGTCTCCTAAAATTGAAGAACATATGGTGATTCACCCATGATTATTTTTGTTAAAAATGAGTTTAATTTAATGAGTCAATGAAATTAAAGATTTCTTTTTCTGGCAGCTGGCCCTCTTAAAATTCAAGGTCAATGCACAGCTTTGACGTAATTGCACAGCCAGTCAGTCCATGTCCTACAGGTGTCAGTCATGTTGAAAATAAACACATTAATTGTGTATTTTAATGTGTAGAAGTCATATTCGAAAGCAAGTCAAAGAAAACAAAGACATAAGCTTCTATTCAAATGCTGTGCTGTACCTTTTTGTTCATTAACTGCTTGACATTGTTAAGATTTAAATGATTGCTAAAGATTAATAACTCAACATTCAGCTGGAAAACTTTCAGGATATCAACAACAGGATTCAGAACTCAAATCCCAAACCCTCCAAAAAACATTTATGTTGATAAATCCTGGGGTTATAGTGTGAACGGAAAACTCTAATAGCAGTAATATAATCAGAAGAAGGGAAAGAAACTAATACAGAGAAATGAGGGAACCAGGAAATCCAACTTTACTTAGTTTAGAATCTAAAGGTCACAGAAATGGTACGATTTCTGGAGTTGACATGCTGCCAAGTGCCTGAGAAAAAAACCAAACAAACCCTCAGATTAAAGAAAACAGAACAAAACAAAACAAAAAAACCCACAATAATAATTTTTTAAAAATCCAGAACTCCTGAAGTTTCAGTAGATGAAAGAAAGTATCTTCATAAAAAGTCTCAGAAAGTGGGGTGCCCTCCTGGGTGGATTTCAATAACTTATAGAATCATCTTCCAGAGAAAAAGTATAGGTCTCCTCTCTAAGACTACTTTTTCTGACCTTTTTTTTATATATAGTAGCACATAAATCCTTGCAAGAACACATGCCTGAAAAGAACTCATGTGGAAATAAAAACAAAAGAGAGTGATCTGGAACCAATAAAAAAAGAAAAATGTAAACTTGAAAGGAAAGGAGCTTTTCCTACAATGTTTCCTCTAAAGTAAGTAAAGCAAAATTTGGGGTTTTTTTCCTCAGCTGGTGAGTTACTTTTGTTTGTAAATAAGATGTCATTTTTAACTAGAAAAACATAAATACTGAATTTAATGACAACAGCTGTCATTTTCATCTGCTATTTATCTTGTGAGCCATTCTGATCACTACTATAGTTATCTAGGCTTCGTTAATGTATTTCACATTCAGGCACTCTAAGTGCATAATGTCAGAAATTACTGGTGAATATTTTTTTCAGATTTATTAATGAAATTTTTTTTTTTTTTTGAGGGGTGGAGGGTCAGCCTTTTCAGCCTGCTGAAGGAGTCTATTCTTACAGGCAAGGCCCAGGACATCTGACTATGTTTATCTTTTTCACCTGAGCGCCTCAGAGTTGGTGGACTGAGATTAGAATTTGGCTCTTCAACATTCAGTGCTAACGGAAGAGCATATTAAATACAGTGGAACTTATTTTATTACTTGTCCTTTGCAGCTCTTTCTACAGTTAAACTTTTGAGCAGAGACATAGCCAGGTATGCTCCAATAGTTCACTTTGGGTTACTAGCTGAAGGATACATAGTGTTTCTTCCTTCCCATAAGGCAGAGGAATAGTACATGCGGGGTTTTAGCCCAAAAAGGAGTATGCCTGGCATGCCCAGCTAGCCCTGTGGAGCCAGACTTGCTTCCCGTCCTGAAAGTTTACACATCATCTTCGTCACAAATGGAGAGTGACCATATAATGTACAGTAAGGACTTGGTACTGAATTTGGCTACAGCTTCCAATGTAATTCAACATTAAAAAAAAAAAAAAATCTATATTTTATTAATATTATCCTTTATTTGGAAACTGAGCTTCTCAAAGAAATAATATGCTTTATTGAGTTTCGGAGCTATTTAGAGATCTCAGGTGAACTGTGTGAATTACCTCTGTAGTAACCCATTGAGCCTTTCCCTTACATAGAATCTTTGATCCCATCCAAATTATTTTAACACTATGCAACCATCTGAATTTCCAGAGTCCTACAATCTAGTAAGTACTAAATTCTCTGGATAAAATGTTGGTGGGAAAGAGAGGCCATTAAAAATCACAGCCTTTTCATATTTTTATGAGTTATATTCTTTTAGCTCTATCTGTTTCACAGTAGTTTATATTTTGATGAGGAAGTCTGGGATAATATTTGTATTTGGCAAAAATATCTGCTTTGCACTCTGTATCAAAACTGGAGACATTTCACAATGAAAGACTCACATTTCACTCATTCTTACTCCTTGAGGTCTAGCCAAATGGTATTATCCTTTTCCAAACCACTGCAAAGAGCTTTTATATTTTATGTATAGCCATAATTAGAACTATCCCCAAAGTCTGGGATTTTTGTTGTTGATGGTGCATTTTTTTGTGGGTTTTGTTTTGTTTTGCTTTGGTTTTAATTGGTACGATTCACCTTTCTGAGTGAATCATTGATGTCTATAGTGTCCCATAGCATCTATTTGACTCCCACAAAATGTCTTTCCTAAGTTTTCTTAATATGATATAAAATATCCTGGGGTTCTGGCTCATGTGAAATGAATGGCTGCATCTGTTTTTATTACGTGCTACAAGAAGTAAGTCCTTGTTGTCAAGCCAAGTGATGCGGGTGGGCTTGGCCTTACACATTGTCTGTGACAACAGACCCTGGAATTCTCTGTATTTTGTGCCTGATTGTTTCCAAAGCAGTTTGAATACAAGTTAAGATGCATCCAGCACCATTGATCAGAGGATTAGGATCAGTAGTAAAACAGCAAGTGAATCAACTTGGTAAAATATATGCACAGATGATGCCACAGGTCTGAGCTTCCCTTTAATCATTCCGGAGCCTCCACTACCACAGCAGTGGTACTAGATTTGCAAATGCCGTCATTAGGATTATGACAGACTGGTTCTCCTGGGCTCATTCTTACCAAGGCAGGGTCAATCAGACTCTAATCCCTACTTTAAAAAAAAAAAAAAAAAAAGGCAATCCTAGGGAAAATATCAAAGAGTTTTGAGATCTGCTATATATAATTAATTCATATCTTTTATTTAGAATGTGCAAATTTTATTCATTAACAACACTACATTCTGTATGTGCATACAGCACTCCTGTACCACATGAGGGGCTAGAGTGTAATTTTGTATTTCAAAGTATTTTAAGCAGGGTCACGGAATTTGGTAATTTCACACTTACAAAGGCAACGAACAACCTCGCAAAAGAATCTCATAGGCAAAACAATTGATTTCTAAGTTCTTCCTGAGCAGAGAACCTTCACTGCCTAGATCATGTACAATAAAACTGACATCTGAGGGTAGAGCAAAAATATACTCAGCTTTCATAATCCCTTGGAGGCTTGTGAAATTACTGTCTGAAAACTATAATGAGAATGGGATAATTTGTGACATTTCCCTCTGCTGTTAGATGGTATTGATTTTATGACATTTTCATTTCTTATTATGTATTACGAGCATAAGACATCAGAATGTTAATATCAGATGCATAGAATAAACAAGGATAGTGCCAGGTAGTACTTTATTTATTTCAATTATTTTTCAGTTTTATGCTGTAGCTATTTTACCAAATCCCTGTAGGCTGTTAGCAGATAAACAATCATTCATAAACTCTAAGAATTCAGAATTAGAGGAAGCAGCTCATACATAAACTTATTCCTTCCATGAAGTCTACTAGCCAAGTAAGATAACTTATTGTCACCACGCTGAGTTTTGACCTCCCTTGGTTTACCTAAGACATTAATTTTTTCAGCTGCATTGTCTGTCTAATTTAGACCGTCAGTGCCTTGAGGTAGTTGTCATCTTCCTCCTGACATACGAGGGACTTGCTGAAAATACTAATCTATTCACAATAGGTCGAATACTCTCACTTGTATTCAACCCTGCTGCACCTTACTTGTCAGGCCTTTGTGAAGAGTAAGTTCCCTCTTCTCGTGGTAAAACCACCAAGACAAGGTTATGGAGAAGGCTACCTCATCGAGACTGTCTTGAAATTCTTCCAGTATTGACCTCTTAGCTGTAGAATAATAGTCCTGTAATTAGATGTGTCTGTGATCACTAAAAAACATACCTGGCTTTTGGTTTGTTGGAGCGATCTCTGTGTATCTCTCCTCTCTGTTCTGAAAGTGAATGAATGAAATACCTGCAGAGAAATGTACTGTCCAGGCTGAACAATAGTAGCACAATTACATTCTAAGTAAATGTATGGCAACAGAATATATAAGGAACTATTTGCTAGAATCATGTTTTTCTGCAAGAAGTCGACACATAACAGAACCATTTATGCTATCTAGGTAGCAAAAGATAGCTGCATTGTAAGCTGGTTAATAAAACGTGAATACTTGCAGTGGTCCTGGCCAGCCTCGTGTACGCTGAGGAGTTACTGGTCCAGTGACAGCCAACCTGCGCAGGCCCAGGCCCGTTCTGTGCTGCCATCGTGGCCCTCAGGCATGTGTCGTGCCGCATGAACCCCTTGGCCGCAGGGTAAACTCAGGAGCTCTCTGGGACTGAGGAACCTGCTGGCAGCTCCCACTCGGGACTGACGATTACACCACCTGCGTGGCTTTGCCTTTAGCTAACAGTTCAGCAAGACGTTTTCATGAGAACATCATTTCTGTTTGACTACAGAAATGATAAATAAAGTTGTTTCCTTGTCAGAGAATCCTGTAATAGCTTGAAACACTGAAAGGGGAGAATTTCTGCTATGGATGGGGTCTGCATGGTGTGTTGCACGTGGGTCAGAGTCCTGTTAGATGCTACAATGCTCAAGGCTCCCAGCAGCTAAAGAGGCGTAAGATTATGCGATTCTCTTCTTACAGTGTTAGCTCTAGTGAGTAGTATTACGGCGTCTGCGTGCCTTTCTTACCGGGTTCACAATGAACCATCACCTTCCAGTGCAAAGCAATACTTAAAAATGGGAAGGTATCTGTTACTTATTAGCTTACTGCTTAGCCCCAAAATCAAGCTTTGACCATAACTTTGGTCACCAGCATTGGAGAGAATGCTAACACACTGCTGATCTACGGACTGGTTAGTCCACTTCTCTCTCAATGCAGCTGCAAAGAGGATAGGATTTCTGTTCATTGTTGAACAATGTCTGTGTGGGATCAGGCTCCGGTTACGAACATGGGCATGCAGAGGGGTGGAAAGGACAAATTATGTCCTCAGTGAAGTATGGTTGGTCACATTCTGCTAGATTTTTATGCCTTTAATAATCCCATATGACTTTCTGAGGTGGGGTGGGGGAAGATTGAATAGGATCTAATACATCTCTGCCCCGTCAGGACTTCTAGAGATACTTGTCCGCCAGATTTACTGCAGAAAGCAGAGAAAAAACAAAAGCACAGAATAGACAGTGCTGTTTTTTTCAACTGCCAAGTGAGAGTTGATTCACAAGCATTTTTGTTGGTTTTTTTGTTTTCTTTTTCTTCAAAGATTGCTTCTCCATTATAAGATTTATATAGAGGTTTATCCATAATCAGCATGCCTTTAAAAATAGGAAAAAAAATCCACATATCAAAGATGAAAAAACCAGTAATCATGAAGATGCTAAAGATACATCTCACATTCTGATGTTGTATTGAATCCATATAATTGTTTCCATGTGAATATATATTATACATATTTATACATGCAAATATATGGCACAAAGCCATTATATGCAAAAGTTAAAACAGATAAACAAAACCCACCAAATTTTGAGTAATTTCATATGTTTTACAAAGGTCTGAAATTAAGCGTAATGAATGTAGAGTTATCTTCATGGTAGTTGCAATGATCTGTAGAATGAGTTATAAGTAACCTCAACTTCATTATGTATAATTTAGCCCTAAAGTATATGGAATGTTTGATGGAGAAAATGTTGGCCTGCAAGAGGACTATAGATACAGCTACCGGCAATAACAGATACATAACCTGGAAGAATTCAAAAGCAGTTTCAGATGCATGGCAGATCTGGCATGTACCTTGGTCATGTTTTATATTTTAATTCCTTGTTGGTTGTGAACAGTGTTTATTTAGTGGTGGCCTAAATCATCATATGCTGTCAAAATATTCTAATAGGCAAGTAAGGAGGAGGAGAAGTAACAGTTTGAGTTCCTTGTAATCTAAATCAAGGCAGCCCATTAGACTCATTTTTTTCCCTGATACAATAATAGCAATATGTTCGAATCGAGCCAATTCCCGTCATGGATGTCTTTAACTTAGCAACTATCTACTTGCAGACATTATCATCTATAATTCTTTCAGACTTACAAAATGCTTCCACTCATTTTAACATGAAAAACTTATGGAAAGGAACAGATCATCTATCTGAAACCACTCAAAGCTTCCCAACTGAAAGAGAGGCAGACTTTGCAGTGTCTGAATCATCCACCATCACCGTGGATGTGCACGGTGCAAGAGGAGAAATATTCATCCTCCTTAGCCATCTGCATTTAAATTGGAACATTATAAGAAAAAATGACAAGCCTACCTGGGAAACAAAAATTTTGTCTTATAGTTGATGTGGATATAATGAATTTTAATTGTTTCTTTTATTTATTTATTTATTTTTAATAAGTTCACTGTAGGGGAATTCATAGCACATGGAAAATATTGCACAACAATAAGTACTAAGGTATAAGGGAAAAGAAATTGTTATTTTTATTTCTTGTGAAGTTGACTAAGTTGCGGATATTGTATGTGAACTAGATTTGTATCAAATTTATATAGAGCTTTCTCAGAGAACGGTGTAGTGAAGAGAAGGGAAAAACAATATCATAATAAGGTCAGAGGATGAGAGAATAACTGAGTTGTCCAGAAAATAAAGCCACACTAGGATCTCATAAACTGGGATATCATTCCTCTAGGTTATCAAAAACATTCAAAATATCGTTCAAAATGTATTTGTCCCTTGTGGGGACTTTAAATGAGCCAAGCTTACTTTGTCTGAAATAATGCTTTTATAAAGAAAATATTACAACCAGGGAAAAGCTTTCCTTGTATCTCTCAACAATAAAGACTGAAAGTACAATGTTATTGAAGTTCTTACGTGTACTTCAGATACCAAATCATTTTGGGTTTCTTTAAAGAAACACAGATTGTGTAGATTTTATCTGGTTTATACAGTGTAATCATATTTATATCATAATTTTTCTAGTTTGTAACAATAGCCTTATAAATATTTTATTTTATTTATTTTTTTCAACATAAATACTTTCATTTCTCAGGGTCACAATTTGATCTGAGTGCAAATAGCTATAAGCAGCAGGGGTCCAAGCTAGAGATATATATTGAGATTTGGACCCAACTACTAAAGTGGAATATTTAAATGCTCATACAGTGTTCTTGCTGTTATGGAGCTGGAGAACAAAAGTGATCAGACATACACATATTCCATATTACACATTCAGAAAGAGAGACACAAAGAGAGAAAAGGAAGAAAAGAGAGAAAGAAGGAAAGAAAAAAAGAGTAAGGAGAATGATTAAGTGCATTTCTCAGCTTGCATGTCTCTCTAATATGAACAGTGCTCAGTTTGTGCTTGTCTAGCACACACTCAGAAAGACGTATTTGAGTTCGCATAATTTTAGTTTTATGCTGTTGTTGTCTTCCTTCACGGAGGATGCAAGTATACTCTCTTCGGGCTGGCACGAACCTTTGCCTCTTCAAGCTGTTTGCCTGTATATCCCTCAACAATCCCTCCGCAGACCTTTGTTAGTGGCAGAAATCTCAGAGAAAGTAACATCGCTGAGTTTAATTAAGGTAAGTTGGCAGGACTGTGGCTGGATGAGGGGAGAAGAACAGGTGAGGTCAGTTATCATTCAGTGGAAAAAGACATGGTGGGAATTCTTACTCTTTGGCCAGTGGAGAACAGAGGAAGCTTGCAGCTGCCTGGTGATGAGAAAACCATTGATTAATCAATGCACCTTTTGCATTAATTGATATTGCAGCAATCCAAGCATCAATCAGGCTGATTTTCAGATCCTCAACCTCTTGTTTCTCTTCCTGAGTCTCATTTTAAATGCTGCTTTAGTACATAGTGGTATTTACAGTTGGAATTTTCTCTAAGTAAAGTCTATGGTATCTGGCACCATATTTACTGTTGCTAAACAATACATGTTTTCTGTTCTAGAGATTGCAGTGATATTTCCTTATACATTCGGGAACATATCATCATCAGTTAGTTAATCATTATTGGACTGGCTGGCTGGTCTTGGTTTTAAATAATCCTATCTGATCATCAATTATTATACAGATAGGATTCTGCCAGAGTATTCACCTTAGCATGAATGGTCCAATGAGATTTAAGAGAATGGTTATTTTCAGATCACAAAGCCTGTTTCACAAGCACAGTCTCTGAGCCCACTCTGTCCCTCATTTGAATACCCCTATTCTGTAGAGTAGACAAAAAGATATATTTAATCAAGTTTATCTCCCTCGCCACAGAGGTACAACTGTCAGACAAACCAGAGAAGCCCTGGATATAGTCCAAAGGATAACATGTACAATTTTACTCCAACTATACAATTTTACAATTTTACTCCAACCCTTTATGCAGATTCTGGTCATATTCATATGTTGACTAAAGTCTCAAAACTATGTATCTTCTACCAAATATGAGGGCTTCTATTACTTCTCTCTATGATATCTCTCTTCTATGATATCTTTCCATAAAAGATACATGTGCAGCTCTGTAGTTTGGGTAGTGGGAAGCACAGGAATGTCTGCCGTAGCTCTACTTTGCTGGAAAATTCCCACATGCCCCAAAAAACGTATTCACAGAATTATTTCTCTCTTGAAAAGATACTTAGTTCTGAGCAGTTGGTTTCTGGTAGAAATTATCTGAAGGAGTGTCCCACAAAATCACTCTTTAGTTATAGGTTGATTGTCTACATGTACTTTCACTTACTGTGAGACTGTAATGTGGAAGTTAAAGGTTTTCAAATACAGACACAAAGCAAAGATCAAACAAATGGGAACAGTATTTAATAAAGGATAAAACCCAAACTCGTGGATATTATCAAGTTAACTAGCTAATATAGCTAAAGCTAAAACATTATCACTATTTCTTTAATCAAGAAGAAATCATTAAACAGTATTTCAGATCACATTAAAAAAAGTATTATCCTTTACAGTCTCAATTTTTAGCAGAGTTTCTGAAGATAATTAATCACAAAAATGAGGCTTCTGATGGAAAACGTACAGAAGGCTTTCTTGCTGCAAGTTATTTTTGCAACAGAACTACAGTATGTTCATTCGATTACTATACAGAGCAAATGCATGCAGATACGGGTTCAGTTCAGTCAGTTTGCCATCAGTCACAGAGGAAATTATAGAAGCCATTTTAGGATATTAGTTGAGGAATCCTTGGAAAGGCACAGCTTGATCAACAGTGTGCACTTTCAAATATGGAGATTATCCTTTAAATACACTGAATCCTTTGAAGGCACCATGACCATTGCCAAGACATTTAAAATTGTACAAAAAGTTGTTGGGCTCTTTTTTTTTTCCCCTTTAGGCATTTCTCAGTGTTTTACATCAATGGTTAATATCAAGGATATGAAATCATGAAATAGAAAAAAACATAAAACATTGAAAAATGGCTAAAAGTTAGGAAACAGACAAACAAGTAACATGCAGGGACATTAAAATATAGACAACTTTTCTTCAGCAAGCTTCTTCTAGGGTAATGAAAAAAAATCAAACCCTCCTTGTCCGGTTTGATAACTGTTGTACCTTAGCTAGAAATGTAACAAAATCATGCAAAAGAAGCAGATGGGCATCTCCATTTCTTTTCCTTCACTTGACTCTATAGCAAATTATGAAGAAGAGTTTTGTGGTATCCCGCTGTAAAACTCTACAGTGTGATGGAACTCAGGGTGGTAAAGAGGTGGTAAATACTCTAGCAAAATATACTGATTCGGTATTTTTGGACCAGATGTTTATGTACTTTGGAGCACTCTGTGCATCAGGTCATTCACAAAGAAAGTGAATGCAGCACACTTTTTGAATTCTTTGTTAAGTGATTTTTTTCTTCCTTTGGCTGTTCATCATTATTAAAATCTGATGTGTGACAGAAAGACACATAAGAAGCATCGGTGAGAAATAACCCTGTATGGGAAGAAGAAAAGATAAAAATTGATGGGTAAAATAATTGTTGAAGGATAGAAATGTGATGGTGAAATATGAAATATCCCAATGCCAGGATAACTTAACTATACATATCCCAGGAAAACGTATCTACAACATACAAAATATTAAGGAGTTAATTTCCATTGAGGAAGAAATCCACTGAAAACTTGCTTTGAATAACATTTAGCACGCTACTCGCTAAAGCAAAGCTATGAGCATGGGCACTGAGGAATACATCTGGTATTTCTTGTTATTAGCAAATTTATAAATAACTTAAATATTTTTAAGTTGTTTACCTGTTAAATTTTTTATTTATCGAAGTACTTCAAAACTGACAGTGCTTGTGATTAATCATGAAGAATGCTCACTGGCCATGAATATATTTAGTGCTCAATAAGAAGAAGGTTTCTAATCATCAGAAGTGGATAATCCCATCCTCATAACATCAGTCATTCACAAAAGCCCCAACTGGTATTGAGAGAGTTCAATAACGTTAGGAAATACAGTATTTGAGGTGCAGCAGTACTGCCTCAAAGATGAAGTATGGAACGGCATAAAAGGAGCCTAAACTTGATGACACCAGAGGTCTCTCCCTGTTACACGTTTATAGCTGATGGACATTGTTGTCTATTATAAACTTCTGTATCTATTCTGCAATAAGAGAAGTGCAGAATATCAGAAGAAACATATCTTCTCTCTTCACCAGTGGGTATAGCCAAGCATGTGATAAATATGAGATGTTCTACAGCAGGGGAAAAACTTCCTAATTTCTTGATGATAAAGTATAAAATTTGACTGGTTTTGTCTTAATATACATTTAATATATGCTTAAAAATGAAAATTAAAATTTAACTGTCTTATCGTGTTTAAGGACTCTGACTTCCATAAAATTTTCACAGATGTTTTGAGCTGGGTGTATGTTTTTGGCATGAGAGTAAATGCTGTTTGCAGCAGTGAGAAGTAGTGATCTTAAAATCATTCATGGCCTTTAGTGGTGTATTTGGGGCTCATTTGTTTCTGCTTTTATAACTTATTGTTTTGTTTTACTAATTGTTTTACATTACCTCTTTGGTTTTATGCCAAAGGCTTTTTTAATGAATACATCAATTTTAAGAGAAATAAAGCAAATGTAACAAAACCAAAATACTATTCTTATATACAGAGTTGCAAGACAAACGTCCCTAGGAAAACAATGCGTATTAAGAGCATAAATATGCTCAAGTAGAACTAGAAAGTGGTGTTGTTTCCTCCAATGGTAAAAGGAAAAAAGCTTTGCCTGAAAAAGTGTGACAGAAAAGGGCCACGGGGTAGACAAGAGTGGATTTAGAATTTATTTACCTTCTTAGACGATTTTAGCAAACCTGCCTTTTAGCTCTATCTGTCTTGATTATTTGAAACTAAGTGTTTTGCGCAGGAAATGAAAATAGGTTGATTAAGCATATTCTCATCCTCACCCCATGCATTCTGTATATTACTATGACACCCCGTGATGTAGGATAGCTACAATGCAGGGGTAATAGATGGGAAATTGTTTCAGGCCCCAGTGGTTCTGGTGTATGATTATGATACAGGCTAGCAATCATAGAAATTGCTTCTGAAAGTCATATACAGCTCACCCAGTCACTGAGCTGCTCACGGAAGCCAGGGGATTTGTGTGCTTCAGCAAAGCATATGTTATAGAAGAGTTATTTATAATGAAGTCTTGCAGATGAGTCTTATTTCTCTCACGCCTTCATGTGGATTATAGCTTGTGAAGCCGGGAAAGAAGAGTTACACCGAACTGTTCTGTAAGTCATTATCTTCCCTTGACATATGGCACAATTTCTTGTTCGAAGCAGATGCTGTCAGTGCAGCAACCTAGCACCAATGAAGACATTGTCAATGGTATGGTTACATTACAGTGAGTGCATAATTAGTCATTTTACATCTACTTTTAGTTTATTTTGACAATTAGGAAGTTTAACAAGAGAAGGCTATGGAGGAACTGTGACTTTTCTACCTCAGTCAGAACGCAGACTTGAGAATTGAGGAGGTATGTACTTCACACCTCTTCAGAGTTCAATTTAAATTGAACTAACAGGTTCTCTGAATGTTTTTATCATAGAGATACCTAAATGCCTCCTGTAAATTGAAGTAGAATAAGTGTATTAGAAATTAAGTAGATATTTTCTTGGGCGTATCTATGTTCTTTCTGAAAATTTTCATTTCAGACATTTAGAAAATATCTAGTACTATCAGTTTTATGCAATATTTATGGTAGTATGCCATATAAATAAAAAAAAGATAAATGAAACCCTAAGAATATAATGGAAATTATGCTTTGCAGATATTGTAAACATCTTCACTTTTCTATGAAGCTATGAAGAAAAGGCTGGCTGAACTTTTCCATTGACTCAGCCTTCAAGCACAGATTTTAAGGTTTTATAAAGCTGCTGATTATGTTTTCCGACATCACAGTAGCCTATTAATACTAGCTTGGAGCTACTCGCTGGATGTACTAGTGTCTAATCTGACTTCTAGTGAGGTCAACAGAAAGACTGCCGGGGAGGCCCTCCCACGGGCACCTGGGACTGAGACGTGCTGCTGGCGGGGGCAGGAAAAGACCAGCCTTCAGGAACTGAACAGTTCCCTTTTCATGGCCGAGAGGAGCATTCCCAGACCTTCACTTACTATGTATTAAAACCTGCCTA
>KL275096.1:6326-22361 GCA_000699545.1 Podiceps cristatus
CAAAACACACACACAACAAACCCCACCCCCCCAAAAAAAGCCACCAAAAAAAACCCCAAACCCACAAACGAAAACCAAACCTTTACACATTGTAAAGATTGCTTGTGACTGTTGTCAAACATCTCAAGTTTTTACTATTCTGTATTAAATGCATCTTTGCCTATGTTTCAGGTATTTAGGACACGGTTGTTAATGGAAGAATTCATGTATAAGTACAAAACAAGAAGCGCAATCTAATCTTTGAGGAAATGGCAGGATTCCTAGATAACTTCCGGTGGCCAGAATGTGAGTGTATTGACTGGAGTGAAAGAAGAAATGCCATCGCTTCAATAGTTGCAGGTGTATTGGTAAGTTTTGAGAGGATGTGAATCATAACTGTGTCGACAAATTTGGAAGTACGACAGAGTTACATTTTTGTTTCAGATTTAGTGAAGTTTCACTCTTAACTGCACCTCAGTCCAGTATATTTCTTTAAAATTGTAAGTGTAATTGTTAGACAGCTTTTTTACAAGTCACATAACTTTGCGTTTGGTCTGATAATGATGTATGAGTTCTGCTATCTCTTTTTTAAAAAAGACGGAGATTCCTAGTAGATTTTTTGCATAATTAGATATGTTAGAGCACCTGTGTTATACGCAGTTTGCATCTCATCTGTGTTTAGAATCTGGATTCTTGTTCTTAAAGCTGTACAGGGAGTTTAACCATACATTGATACTTAATTTGAGTAGAAAATGTGACCGATTCTCAAATGCTCCTCTGAAAACATAAATGTTAAGGTTTATGCAGAACTTTCATATCAAACAAATTTAGAGTCTGACTTAAAGCTAATAACTTTCTAGAATAGCTTGTACTTGTTAAAAGAAAATTAAGCCAGTGGTATGCATGAACATTTGCCATGTTTTGTCTGTCTGTCTCTGTACCCTTCCGGCCTCATAGTAGTGGTGTATCTTATTTCTAGTTTTTCACAGGTTGGTGGATAATGATAGATGCTGCAGTAGTTTACCCTAAGCCAGAACAAATGAACCACGCATTCCATACCTGTGGGGTGTTTTCAACACTAGCTTTTTTCATGTAAGTGTATGTAAAGGGAGTTCTTACAAACACGAGCCATTAAACACAGTTTTTACTAGACAATATGGTACATGATAAAACTTTGAATCCCTTGGTTATAAATTACTTATGAGTAATCTTGTCCCTTTTTGCGAGGCAATGTGAAGGCCACTTTTCTTTTTCCTGTGGCCTTTGTTTCTGATCCTAGTCTCTATTCATTGTTCTGTCTATCCCTTCCTCCCAGCTATTTAGGGTAAATTGCTTTTCCTGTGTCCTCCAGCTGAATGTAAGAAAGCTGACCTTCCTTTATGCAAGTGGCTCTCTGACATAAGTGTTTGGATTCCTACATCAAAATTCATTTAACGCTGCCCAGTTGCTTGTAATACATTTGACTGCATTTTCCCCTGTTTTTAAGTAGTTTTTATAGCTGTCTCTGGCCCAAAACTTCCTCAAATGGGAGAGGTATTACAGCTATTGTTAAAAAGATGTAAACGTCACAAGCTTGACAGAGGGGTTATAGTTTTTTTTGAATTGTACAATATTGTCGAGAAAAAATGATGCATTTGGATATGCAAGACCTTCTTAACACTTGGTATCTGAAAGTTTCTGGGTTTTTTTCCTCAGCTGTGTAACTCATGTTAACAAAATGCGTTGTCCCTCCTTACAGGGTGTCTCTCGTTTGAATACTTACGGTATTCATTGTGAACAAAAACTTGTATCATAATCACAAAAGCACTGTGTTACTGGCTGTTGTTATTCCTGTGAAGTGGCTTTAGATATTGTAGAAACTTAAACAGCCAGGAAGAACCAGGAATATTTCAATCACTAAAAAGGGCAATTCTTTCATCTTGCGGGTCTGTTAATGTAAAAATTGAAGTAAAACTTATGAACAAATACGGAGTTTGCTTGAAATCCTGTTGGAATCCTTCCATTAAAGGACATGTAATAATGTGTGACTTTACAGAATGCCAAGTAATTTTCCCAGAATCTGTTGCATCTTAAAAAGCTAGCTTTTCACTTTAAATTGATTTTCTAATCATCTGAAGTGTCTATCCTTATTTTGTTCCTAGGATAAATGCTGTATCAAATGCACAGGTGAGAGGAGACAGCTACAGTGATGGATGTTTAGGAAGAACAGGTAAATTAGCTCTAAAAGTCATGCTGAGTTGAAAGACTGATTATTTAGGTGTTGTTTGCGGGTTGTTTTTTTTTTTCCTCTAAGTCATGGTTAAACTGAAAATCCTGAATAGCTGCTGGAAGAAACACATTTCTGCCTTGTGGTAGGCTATGGAGCAGACATGCCTTAAGAATGTCTTATTTTAGAATGTATCACAAACATTCTGTTTCCACTGTGTGTTACCCTGTGGTGTCTGTGGGCCTCCTGTCCTCTCTGCTTTCATTCATAATTCCCTTACTATTTCCCATGTGGATCCCAGCATCCGTTCTCACATGATTTGTAGAATGCCTCACCAGAAATCTGGTGGGATTTACCGGTTTTTGAACTAGTGTACAATGCTTTTTTGTGTGTCATTCATAAATCACCTCAAGAAAATCTTTGCCTAGAAATATTTTTCGTTTCTCATGAGTGAGCGGGTGATGATGTCATCTTTCTTTTTCAACAGGTAATGTCTAGCTATAGTAGATGTTGCCCATCTGAAAATACCTTTCTGGAGTAAATGCGGGAAGGGTTTGTTTTATGTACCCTATCGAAATGCCATCTTTACCTCAGAAGCGCTAGAGCTTTGGCAAAGTACCCTGTCATTTAGTCCACTCCAGGTTGTGTTAAATGATGTCATAGGCATTCCCTACAGATCAGGGGAAACTTTTCATAGTTGAGTCCCCTCACTAAAATAAGGGGAATTCAGCTACTATGTGTTTCACTAGAGAAGGCATGTTTTAGTTTCTCTTGCCCTTGATATAGGGTTTAATCCTTTCCCTTTGTGCCTTCAGCAAGATGGCATATTTCCGCCATAATAGAGTTGTATCATAATTGGATCATCTGCCAGTATGGATAATACTCTACATGATTCACAGAGGTTTTAATATTTCCTGCAGGTGCTCGTGTCTGGCTCTTCATCGGCTTTATGTTGATGTTTGGTTCGCTTATTGCTTCAATGTGGATTCTTTTTGGAGCATATGTTACACAGAGTAAGTTTGTATTTTCACATGTGGAAAAGTATTTTTGCTGTCAGCCAAAAGGCAGAAAATCCAGGAGAATGGAAGTGTGTGGTCTGTTCTTGTCAGCACCATACTGTCTAGTTTTGTAGTCAGAGAGTGATACTATGAATAGTGTTTTACATACACCTTACAATACAAAAGAATTTAATATTTCCTTTGTTACTTACTTTGCAGACACTAATGTTTACCCTGGATTAGCAGTGTTTTTCCAAAATGCATTGATATTTTTCAGGTAAGTTATCTGGGCAAATTTCCCTATTACATTTTGTAATATTATACCTAAATCAGTTTCTTTTATTTTGCTTAATATCATTAAGTATATCATATGACTCTTTGAAACTATCTGTAACTGTAATAACTCCTTTTATGTATATAATCCATTCTGCAATTCTTTAATTTTATTAACTTATAAAAGACAATTAAAGGATTAAATAGTGTAAGTTCCAAGATCAGTCACTAAAAAAGTTCACATAACCTCCTCTTTTGCAAGTTCTTACCCACTTACATTACTGCACTAACAATTTTCCTTCTAGTACCATATCAAATGCTTTGCAGCGAGCTAGATCGACTGGCTCCACTGTGCTTCCCTGTTTGGAAAATCAGCCATGTTCTTGCAGAAAGCAGCAGTTCCTACAGCTCTTCTGTAGTCTTGCACGTGGTTGAAATGGGATATTGAGGAAGGCAGACTTTCAAGAATAGTTTCACCATGCCTGACATCTTTGGTCTTATTTCAGTAGTTTGATGAAGTTACTTCTGAAGCTGCTTTGTGTTTCTGCAAGTGTCTTTCCTTAGTTTCTATTGGTCTCTCTATGTAGATATATTTTAGCTTTGTTTTCTATTGTCATCTAAAACTTGTTTTCTAGGTTTAAACTATGAAATAAATTACAACCTTTTATATTTTTAAACAAAAGGGTCTTTGGGTTGTGGGGGTTTTTTATCCCACTACTCACTTTAGGCAGTGACACCTGATAAGCCCCACCCATTGCCATCAACTCCTTTCCTTAGACCAGACCTGGGCCAGTCAGCGATGCCCTGCTCCGTGTCTTTACCTAAAACTTTTGTTCTGATTGAATCAGATTCTCTTCCATCAGTCGTGTTCCATAATGTCTGTATTCCCTGAACCACGTGTCTCCTTCAGGACTTGAGCTTCAGGCCTGGTTGTGACTCCACCAGGTTTTTTCACTCAGTTTAACATGCTGTAGTAATAGTTCCATCTCTAGTTAATTGGCCGTGTGTCTAACTTGTTTTACTTATCATCGCTTGTTTTTGTTGTTCTCAGTATCAGTAGTTTTCATTTCCCTCTCTCTTCATTCTCTTATGATTTAGTAAGACTGTGCCCTTTTACTGCCTGTTAGTTTGCTATAAGAAAAAATCATGTAAAGTATAAGCAACAATAAGGAAATCATGCTTGGTTTTGTTTCCTCAGCATTTTTTTTTTTTTTTTAATTCATGACAATACGTAATTGCATCCAAACTTATAAAAGGAATTTTGGAAATCAAATTACAATTTGGATCTCACTTATCCACCACATGATCAATATTCTTTCTGATTTGCTCATAAAAACTTAATTGCTTAGATTCTATTCTAGCATGATGCATTACGTTCAGCTGATTGCCAGGTGCTAGGATGAGTCTTGCTGCTCTGTAACTCTCTAGATTGGTCCTAGAATCACTTAAATACCAGTTTTGTTTTGGTTTTTTTTTAGTATTATTATTATTTTTATTTTAATTTTTTTTCCTTTGGAAACACAGCTGCTTCTACTGTGAGACTGGCTATTTTTTTATTTGAGTAGTTGCTTCAGCTGGATCTCATAGTTTTAGCAATGCATGGTAAATGAAGTGTAAGTACAAAAACAGATACTGACTTGGATAAAAAGTAAGGTTACTGGAGGGATGTTGATTTGCAGTGTAGATAGTATAAGATTGTAAGGTTACTATTAAAATCACCTTTTCCACTTTATGTATGCTCTGATTTTTTTTTTCCCTTTAGTACTCTGATCTACAAGTTTGGAAGAACAGAAGAGTTATGGGGATGAGAGATCATGTATAGCATTGTCTATTCCATAGTTGTACTTGTCGTACTATGTATGTAGATACATTTACATTTATTCTTGTTTTGCTTTCTAAATTGTATGAAATGAGACAAATTACAGTTTCTGTAATAAGCTCCCTCTTTTCACAGGACAGGGTTGTGAATATGTACATATATGACTGTATATATCTTAAAAAGGGAAATGTCAGGCTTTCTTTCTGAAATCTTCAGGCTTATTTCTTCAAACACATGGGTTTCCATCAACTCCTAAGACTTGATCTTCCAAACCTTCACATGTGTCGGAGGCTTCAGCGGAACTGTTAGCCAACAAGCAGGATGAAGCCCGTACCCTGTAAAAGGGGTTATTACTTTCACACATAGGTGAGCCAGACCCAGTTTTGCCAGGGCCGCCAGCCAGGGCTGCCTGCGTCACCTGAAGCAGTCATCAGCACGGGGACATCACCCGGAATTTAATGAGGGTAAATTCTGTTGTATGCTGAGATGAGAGCTGATTTTAAGAATTTTATATAACTATTCAATATAAAGTCGCTATTTTTTTTTGTAAAAGGTTATCGATTTTTAAACAAGGCCCTACATTAAGCAGGTTCTGCATGGCAAATCAAACTACTTGACCTCTGATTGCTGTAGCACAAATGACTTTTGGTAGCACCACAGTCCTTAGAATTAGCTTCATCCTCTTCAGTGTAGTAGATACCAATTAGTATTTAATGTATTTACTGATACTAGAATAAAAAAACCCCAAGCTGATGCTGGTCATACTTAAGTAATATAAAGAATAATTAAGCATCAGACTAACATCTTTAAAATCCTGCTAGCATAAATTTCTTCAGGGGAAGCTTTTTGCTGATAAATGAACAGTTATCCTGCTGCCCATTACCTTTTCTATTTAAAAGGCAAGCGTTTCAAGTGGGGATATAGTAGATGTATTTATTGCTAAGTCTTACCTTGAAATAACTGGCAGTTTTAGGAGTGTCATTTGCCCCAGTTAAAATGTACTTATTGATGAAATTTCATGGGCACTTTATGGGAACACTTCCATTGTTGAAATCCAGTTTCTTCTAGCTGGAATATACAGAACAGGAGAACAATGAGGTTTTATAGCTTTGGACTAACCTTGTATTTTCATCTTGGTGGTGGTGACTTCCTTATCTCATGAGTTCTGTGTGGTTTTTAAAGCATTTGACTCATCTGCCCTTGTGTCTAAAAGCTTTTATAACTTTCCATGTATCAAGATTGCTGACCAAATGGTATTAAACTGCAGAACGTAACTTCTGTGCTTGGGTACTGTATGCTGTTAGTCATCTAATTGCTCCCTTGTGGGAATCTCTCCAGTGGACAGAATATGAAGCAAATACTGCAGCTGAAATTGTGCTACTGGCTAGACTAACTTCATCCCCATTTCACCATCCTGCAGTGAGTTACGGCATATTCACTGGTGTTAATCATGGCTTTGTATATAAGTTGTCTGGTTGTCATTTTAGAAAAATGCAATAAACTTTATCTTACGTTCTCAAAATAGTGAACTTCACCAGGTTACTGTACAGTAGGACTCTACTTAGTAGCTCAAGTGGTAATGACCTTTAAGCTAGTCTTACGCCAGCTAAAAAGTAAAGCCAAGGTTTTTGGTTTTTAGTCTGTCAGTTTCTTGCTTCGGAGCTTGGGAATATTTGTTGGCTTTTTTACCAAGTGAGAAACAACTGTAGCCTGTAACTAATCCCATTTACAGTATCTTGCACCTGACACGTGAACAGCATAAGCTATGTGTTTGACTCTAGAACAACTCCTACAGTATGCTTTAATGTGAGTTCCTGGTTAACCACAGTCACGAGCAGGGCAAGAGCTTCTTTCTGAGGTTACCTGCATTTTCTGCCAGCAGTTTGTGTTCTTGCAGGTATTATTTCCTCACCATCCCTTCTGGTTTTAGAGAATGGGAATGGTCATGCTCTTTATGCAGCTGCTAAGAGGAGAAAAGACACAGCTTTGAGCGTGTGTCTTTTCCTGTATCCTACACTGAAAACAGGTGCAGTGAAAGAACCATGCAGGTGTCATTTGGAACATCCCTCGGTCCACTTTTACACTGCAGGTACTTCCAGCGCTGGCTAAGGATGGCTCATTTCAGGTAAAGCCTTGGCCTGCTACGGTTGGCAGCTGTGAACGTAACCCTTGAGTTACTCCTAATAAAGGTTTTGTAATGACCATCTCTGACAGAAGTCTAGTGTAGGGCTTGCTCAGCAAGTTGGATGCTGTGTTGCTAAATACCTCCAGCTGTGTTTAACTGCTGCCTTACCCCTGTCTGCCATTATGTGCTTAGGTTGTTCCTTCTGTGAGCCTTGCGTTCTTCCTCTGCTTACAGCACAGTATGTAAAAAGAACATGGATGAACTTAAAAGCAGGTATTATGCAGCTTGTGACTGACTTGAGAAGTCTTTACGAGACTTGAAGTATGACGAAGTCTTCAGGTAACTACATTGTCTTGGCACATTGCCTAATCCATCACAAGTGATTAGATTAGTCCTACAAGCAAACAACCCCATGAAGCTTTGGGGAAAAAAAACGTTACTGATCTTTCAGGCTAGTCTTGTGTATTCCTGGAAGGGGTGGAACAGCATTACTTCAGATTAGCAGACCTAAGTAACTTGAACAAATAATTTGCAAGTAAACAACTTAGTTTTGTTTTTGTTTTCTTGGGTTTGATACAAGTTGTTTAAAAAAAAAAAGTCAAACAAATAAAACCAGTCTCTTTTTAGTATAGAAGTGGTTCATTTGTGCTTTATTAGACACATTCCAGCATCATCTACACCACCCCCCCTACCCCCAGGACTGTGATGTAAGTCTTATTTGTCTGCTGCTTTTGCTTTACAGGACTCAAAACACACCCCTCAGTCAACTTCTCCTTTGCAGGATTACACTGAGAGTAAGCAGGAGATTTTAGTGTCTGATAATGACTGACACATTACAGAAATTCTGAGCAAAATTATTTTAAAGTTTGTTTTGCTGTGAAGAACAACTGTCTCCCTCTAAGAACAGCAGATTAATGCTTCTCGTGACTGTGAGCACTAGGAGGCCTTTCGTGGAGCAGCTCTTTGTTCAGGCCCAGGAAGATGTGAAAAAGTACAGCTTTAGGCTGCCACTTTTAGCTGGAGGGAAGAAGCTGCCACAGAAGACTGCACGATTCAGAAAAGCATAGGGAGGGAGATATAGTACATATTAAATGCTAACACAGATTTCCCAAATAAGGCAACAAAACAAAAGCCAGTGTAAGAGTACATGGTACAATTACTCACTAAAAAATTCCAGGTTGTACTACATCCTACCATAAAGTGCCATTATTTCCCAAAGCTTTACTTCAATTCCGTGTGGGAAATACAATGATGTTTGTTAATTTAACAATTTTATAACCATATCTCTTTTTATTTAAAAGCAATTTAGTGTTCATTTCCCTTTCACGTTCCACCTTTTAAGTCTCTCTGGCAGAACACCACTGCTGCTGAAGCACAGCAGAAGCCATTTAAACAAAGGCTGAGGGGTCCGCGCTGTTCTTGTTACGCAACATCACGCTCAGGATTCGTCAGTGGCCGCATTATGTCCAGAGCTCGTTGCCCGTCCTGCACCCCCAGGGGCAGGAGCTTCTGCAAAACTGGGTACAGGCCCTCTCGCTAGGGTGCCGCTTAAGTCACTTCGCTGTCACTGGAGATGCTGTGTGAGTGAGCTTGACCGTCCAAACTGCTGCCACAGGCCTGGCTCTCTTCTCCACAAAATACAACAGATACAAAATCGGGATTGTCCTCGACGGAATTGTCCAACACCTCTAAATCAGGCATGCTAGGGTCTTTCAAATACTGGAGAAAGCCAGAAACAACAGTTTAGATATCTATCCCTGGAACAGATGCATTAGAAATTACAGAAGCAGAGCAGGTACCAGCACCTGTAAGCAAGTTGCTTCAGACCAGAACTCTCAGCAAGAGTTGCTAAGTGTATATTCTATTCTGGATTTCCCTGAACAAGGAGAAAGGTAAAAATACCTTCAAAGCTACCACCTTACTTCTGTGGGGGGAAAAAAAATGCAAACATCCATTTAAGTGAGTTAAACCAGCCTTCATTTTAAAATAAATTTTAGCTAATATTCTTTACACATCAGTTCAAGGAAATTCCTATTGTTTAAGAAAAAAACCACAGGAGGAAACACTTCTATATTACACTGCTGGGGACACACCCTCCAACTGCAGGAACATGGCAACTGACAGCTTGTCTAAAATGCTGATGGCACAAACGAGATAGATAGAACAAACCAGAATTTTGTGTGTCAGATCTGCATCTTGCTACCAGAAAACTAGTGGCATTCTTCTCTTGTGGTTACTTTCTGCTTTGACCTCCCCTCTGCCCCCCTCTCCTCCAACATTGTCATCAGCTTTACAATGAATGCATCATCAAAGAAAGGAGCATTAAAAAAAAAAAAAAAAGTAGGCCAGAGGAGGAGCTTTCTGTTCCTCCTGCCACCCCCACATACTCTCCTTATCACTAAGCTGATCTCGTGTTTCACAGGAGTTTGGAGCCATCTACCACTTCATGCACTGAACCAAAAAAAACCAAACAAACAAACAAAAAAAACAAACCACCCCCAACCAACCAAAACAAAACCAAACCAAAAACCCCTGCCATTGAACACATTTTCCCTGATTTAAAAACAAACCAACCAACCAAAAAAAAAAATCTGGAACACAGACACCTTCACATTGTTAAAAGACTGACATAGCTTGTAGTTCTACTCAAAAGCTTGTTCTGTAGGAGGTGCCATAACCAGGCTGAGACATGACTGCAGCTCAAGTCACCTCTCTTGTGGGACAACATTAACCTTGGTTTCAACCAAGGCACCACCTCCTCTATAATCATAGCAAGGCTAAAGAGCAACGGGATTTTTTTTTCCAGGTGTATTAAAAACAAATGTTTCATGTGGGAACCTCAAACACATTCACTTCAGCAAATTCAAGACATAACTGCACCTCAGTTTGGCTTTGCTATGTGAAGGCATTTCTGCAGTAGAACTGCTCCCTAAAACTCACACTGAAAGCTCAGATCCTTCTGTAAAAGGAGGAAGCATGTGATTTTTATGAAAATCTAAGAGAGTACATATGAAACTGCCTTAAAATAATCGGTGTTCTGTACTCATGTGTTTTAAAAGAAGCCTCAGGCTGTCTGATCCCTTGTAGAAATATACATTTTAAAATAATTTCTGCATATTTACCGATTTTCCTTCATTTCTGATCGGTGTTTTGCCCAAACCCAGGCTCACTGTTGTTCAAGAGTATCTACTTTTGCTGCATATTTTTCAGATTAACACAATTACACCAGAACACATGATGATAGACCCTATTCTTGCAAGTTTGCATGAAATGTTGCGCTATTTCAGTACACTGTGCAAGGATTTTTTTTTTTCCCTATGCAAGATATACTTTGTTCGATATGTGATACAGCTGTCTCCACTGAGCCCCCATGAAATGGTAGCTGAGGTAGAGAAAGTGATGCACTCAGGACTCTGCAAAAAGTCTGGACTCATTCCCCCATAGTTCTATAAAAATCTGGAAAAAACAGCTCCACCATCACAGATCTGTACAATGTACTGCTCTGACATGCAGATACAGACAAGGAAATACACCTCAAAGAACTGCAAGGAAATGCGAGCTTTAAAAAATACTCAGTGTATACCAAACAAGAACTTTTAAATCAAGAACTTTGCTTAAAAGACCACTTCCTGTTTAAATACTAAAAAGAGGAAGATGAACAGGACTGAAACAATACCATTTAGTACAGAAATGCGTGAGCTACAGACAAAAAAAAGTCCCAGGATGACCTTTTCATCTGTATGTTGCTAAAACTACAGGAAAAAAATAAAAAGCCCAAGAACATTCCCCTAGGTAGTACTTAGTCTCAAGTCAGTCCTTGCTCTTAAAAACGATCAGTGTTTGCTTTTCCGTATTTCTAAGCAGAGACCTAGGCCCCAAGTGCATCTTCTGCAGCGCACAAAAGCCATTTGCATCAAGTGAGCAACTGCTTCAGGGCTGATGGGAAAGAAAGGGGCAGACAAGGAGTCGTCAAGGAACAGAGAACCTCACTCCGGTTTCGTAACAGGGCTATAGCTGCATTTGTATCTTAGTATAGAGAAGAAAATAATTCAGTTGAGTAAAGGGGGAATAAAGCAGGAGATCATATATCAGAAAAGTAGCAGTTTACACTGTCAAAAAATATTTGTATCTATTTCTGTTATACAACAAGCGCATTCATATTCACTCCAAGATCACTGTCTTTTACAGGGGAAGGGGGGCAGAAGAGAGAAATATAAAATGTCTACACGTACCTCTTCAAAGTGTGATGGGATTTCTAAAGGTGGCCGAGACCAGTATTTAATTGTTTTGTGGTGCTTCCACAGAAGAAACAAACCAACTGTTACCAGATTTACAAAAAGTAACACCAACACAAATATTAGTATAATATATCCATCTCTGGTTGCCTCTGAAAAAGAGAAAAAACCCCACCACATATACATATTTACACATCATCAAATGTAAACCCCCATACAGCAAGCTGAAATTTACTATACTTGGTAATGAAAGTATAACTTCTCAGGCTAAGATCACAGCCCTACTATAGATACACTCCGAACACCTGTGTTCAGAAGCAGCTTGTTTTGTGATTCCATGTGGAGGACACCAGCTCCCACGAGCTTCTTCCCCTTAATCCCACAGCCTAAGGCAAGCTTCGCTTGACAGGCTAGCAGGGCAAACGCAGGGCTGGAGGGATCAGAGGGATCACGGCTGGCGGGCGGAGGGCAGGCAGGGAACGCAGTCCCTCCTTCCACCCCGAGTTGTCAGCAAGGGCCATTAAAGCCGGGGGCTCCTCTTTCAGAACATGCACCTCCCTTCAGCAAAGGGAGGACCACAGGCTCCACCATCACAGCTCGGGGGCTTGAGTCCGAGTACTCGGTCAATACCCCCGGGAGGTCAGCTCCTGTGGGGCTTCCGAAACCGCACAAGCAGGTTTCATCTATGCGTTGTCTTCCAGTGTGGTCAAAGCGTGCTCAGGATCGGTTGTGCCTGCGTGTTGGTGGTGACAGGGAGAGATTCGAGAGAGGGACAAACTCCGTTATCTTGCACATGCCCTCTCCTCTCCTCCCCTCACCCTCTCTCTTAGCTGGTACAAAAACACGGAGCTCGAAATGTCAAAGCAGGAAGCAGGTCACAGAGGAGAGGGACGTTCCTGTCCCGCAGGAAGCGAGATAGCAGTATTTACGAAGGAAAAGGGTGAGGGGAAAGTACAACGCAGACTCTCAATTACTGACCAAAAAATTCCTTATTACTTTGCCATTAATGACAACTGCGAATCAGTGGTGCTCTCTTAGCACCCCTCACAAACACAGGTATGTAAGTGACCAGTTACACAGTCTAAGACTTATTCATGTTCTACTGTATACAAAAAAAAAAAAACCCACAACACCACAAACCCACACCAAAACAAAACCAAAACGACACAAAATCGGATTTATACCACTGATGGTAGTTCTGTGACACTCTGGGACACTTTGCAGTCCAAGTAACTGGCGATCTGAATATGTTGTCAATGCTATTTGAATTCTAAAACAATAAAGCGTCAATTCCTTTAGATTTTCGATTTTGAATAGTGTACTGCTTGTCTCTGCCTCCTGTTTAAAAGACAAAAAAAGAAATATATGGGAGTTACTGCAAAATCTAGACCTGTCTTCAGCACAAATCCCCTCCCCATACTTAAGTTTCTAATTTAGAAAGTAGAGGTTTTATTTTTCATAATTCAGCTTTCTCAAACAAGAGAAGCAGTGAAACATATTTCAACTTCCCTACTTGAACACATTTGAAATTTTATTTTTTTAAATGAAATTAAGCCTGACCATTTGAAGTCACCTCTAAGGGCACGAAGAGTGGAGGCATGAGAACTGAAGCAAGATCTCATTTTATCCACAATATGCTGCTGGGTGCTTTGACGCAGCTTCTGCAACAGCTCAGGCAGCAAGCACAGTATAGGAAGGGAGAAGGAAAACCAAGGCATGAGAAGTGCCTCAAGGAGGCCGACGGAAGCATAGTTCAGTGAAGAGCTTCCACCACCTCAGCTCCTTCTACTGAAGAGGAAGACAGCTGACAGGCATCATAAAACCTTCACAGTCTCCACACAGCCACCCATCTTTGGGGAATTTTTAGGCTATAAGGGGCTAGGATAAGGACCTTGGCGAAGCCTACAGAAGCGTACAAGAGTGACTTCTTGTCTGAATCTCAAACATGAAGATACCTTATGTATGTCAGAAAAATACACATTGGTGCAAGAGAGGAAGGAAGTGGAGGCGTGCTTCAGATTTAGCAAGGTCTTTGAAACAGAAGGGTTTTTTAATATTTTTTTTCTGCTTCTGTTTTTTTTAAACATTTGACTTTAGAATGACATTCTTCTGACTCTCCTTACTTTTTTTTTTTTTTTTTTTTAAATGTAATGTAATCCCTCCCCTGCAACACTGGCCTGTCAATTACCAGGGCCCCACACAGCTGCATAAATGCACAAGGCCAACATCCCCAAGTCTCAACATGAACAGGGACAGCTCATCCCAGCTGTGTCCAGCATGTTTCTAATAACTCTGCCTTTCTCTGCCCCAGGAACAGGCAACATCAGCCCAAAGCAGCCAGTTACTGAAGCTGCCAGCACAGGAAAGGAAGAAAGATATTCCTGTCTTCCAAATCGGCTAGGCAAACTTTGGAATCTAAAAGTCATTTTAAAGCCACCTTTGACACTTTGTGGATTCTCTCCCTTGATCTTCAATGTGGTTCAACTTTCCTTTCATATGGGAAAAAAAAAAAAAAAAAAAAAAAAAAAGTGGGTTTGAAAGTTGTAATACATGCAATTCTTGTGCCAAGATCAAATTAACTTTTTTCCCAAGACACCAAATGGTGACCTTCACTGTTAGAGAAAAAAATGACACCAGTTTCCTTCCTGTTTCTGCTGTTTTGCCAAGAGACACTGACTCATCTCTCTTAGTCACAAAGGCATTATGAACAAAATAAATTAAGAAAGAATTCTTACTTTTTCAGTAGTACTTGTTGCATTCTCCCAGTAGAACACATGATACCGAAGAATGTCACCTGCTTCAGATCTAAAAGGGGGTGTGACACTAAGGAGGAGTGAGTCGGAGCTTACAATCACCTTGTTCACTTTAGGGGGCCCTATAGTAGCTGAAAATAAAACCAGAAAGAGCAGTGAACCTCTGGAATGCAGAACAGCTCATCACAATGTCTTCAGCTTCACTTAGATACTCTCAGCAAACATGCTAAATATTGACAGCTTTTTCAAGGAATACAGCATTTTCTCATCTACTTAATGCATCTAAGATACCTACTTTATTACAAATCTAAGGAAAAAGACTTAACGCATAAGTGAAACTAGGTAATTAAAAAAAAAAAGTTTCCTGTTAACTTTCCCTGGTAATTCAGTAAATATTCACTAGAATGTAACTGAATTCATCTGCAGTTAATGGTGATACAATTCCATTTTTTTTCCCCTTCAAATACCCTGACACATAGCCCATGTTCTTGAAAAAAACACATTGTTTGGGTCAATAGATTGGAAGAGGAATAACTAGTTTCCCCCTCTTTAATTTGATATCTCCATATTTCCTACAGGGTAAAGATCATGACTTCCTTTTGTGAAATACTCTGAGGTCTAAATCATGAAAAACATTATATGAAGTCCTGTCAGTCCTAATACGAGAGACTTATGACTATATATAACCTGTGATCACACTAGTCATTTATCCTTTGTTTCTTGACTTCTTTTACCAGTTAAGCTTATCAGCATTTGTAAAGCACTCCATGATCTCAAAACACACATTCATGCAAATATTAGAGTAGTTAACAGCTCCTTGCATACTAAAGAGGATAACTATTAACAGTAAGATCAATCCTTGATGCAATCATCGCTCATTGTACCTCAAAAAAATACAGCAGAACCTGCTCTGTCCACTTACTTTAGAGAAAAATCAGACCCCATGACCTTTATATTCGCAGACAAATTTCAGTTTCTTTCTACTTCCTGTTGCTGTACAACTGCAAATGCCTTGTTGTGTGTCCTTGCAAATTCCCAAAGCTCCTCTCTCAAGTGGGACTGACCCAAACATTAAAGGAAGAGAACAGCCTGAGTAGCTCATGGTTTTGGAGTCTAGGAACTGATCTCGAGGGCAGTCATACAACAATGACTAGAAAACATCCTGGCTCGTATCAGGAATAGTGTGGCCAGCAGGACCAGGGAATTGACAGTCCCCCTGTACTCAGCACGAGTACCCACTCAGTACGAGGCCACACCTCGATTGCTGTGTTCAGTTTTGGGCCCCTCACTACAAGACAGACATTGAGGGGCTGGAGTGTGTCCAGAGAAGGGCAACGGAGCTGGTGAAGGGTCTAGAGCACAAGTGCTGTGAGGAGCAGCTGAGGGAGCTGGGGTTGTTTAGCCTGGAGAAAAGGAGGGTGAGGGGAGACCTTATCACTCTCTACAACTGCTTGAAGGGAGGTTGTAGCGAGGTGGGTGTGGGTCTCTTCTCCCAAGTAACTAGTAATAGGATGAGAGGAAATGGCGTCAAGTTGAGCCAGGGGAGGTTTAGATTAGATATTAGGAAAAATTTCTTTACCGAAAGAGTGGTCAAGCACTAGAACAGGCTGCCCAGGGAAGTGGTGGAGTCACCATCCCTGGAGGTGT
>KL275097.1:0-11395 GCA_000699545.1 Podiceps cristatus
ACCTACACCACGTCAGCCTCTCTCACGAGAGAGCTGCCATGTACTGCCGGGTCCCTCCGCTGTCACGGGGCTCCCCTGGCAAGGTAACCACTCCAAAAACCCCCTTGTACCTTGAGATCTGTCACTGCGGCTCTGGCTGTGCCGGCTCCGAGCAGTCAGCCTCGTGAAGAAGTGAAATTTAAGAGCAAAGCATGAACAGAATGGGTCATTTTCCAACGGTTCTAAAAGGCATTTTGGGGAAATTGTCAAAAAAGATGGGAATACGAGAAACTGGAAGCAGCATTTGTTGTCCCACCGGGAAAAAAAAAAAAAAAATCCCCCAATGGTAGTGAAAGGATGACTTTCTGTAGGTTGTTCATTTCCTAAAAAGTAAAAAAAGATGTCAGTTTAGTGGTCTGGGAGGTGGCTGCAGTGGGTAGGCAAGTGTGACAAATATTTGCATTTTTTCTCTCTTTTTTATCAATGTATTATCTTTTGGACATAATTATCCTTGTAGCAATGTCATGTTTTGCACCCTAATACCTTAAAACTCTGAAGAAAGAAAAAAAAAATAAAAAAGCAACCCAGGCAAAAAACCTCAGACCATTGAATATTTTGTGACATACTGAATCTCATTTTTTATTTAACTTTTTGTCTCATTTTTTGAGGGTTCTAAGTAACTATTTTGAGTGCTTAGAAATGGCATACAGTAAGGAAACACGGCTGAGATAAGGATTGCAATGGAGAAGAAAGTTTGATCACCAGACCTTTGCTTATCAGCAGCATTTACTGTTGACTCACATTTGGCTTGAGCCACAAGGTCTGCAATGGTGATCCATTACACTCCAAGGGCCCATGGACTCCAATCCATGGACCTTGAACTAAGAACCCACATACATTATCTTCAGTGACACAGTGGTCTGGGACAGCTGTACCTCTTCAAGTAACGGAAATAGATGAGTCAGAACTATGTTATCATGTGTTTTTCCTTGTGAACGTACACCAGGTACACAAAACATTTTAAGAAAGCAGAAGCTTCAGATCTAGGAGATACTGATGGAGGTTCTGCTGTTGGGCAAATCTTGCAACAGAATGGGATACAACTGTTTTCAATCAACACAGAATATTTTAGTATCCCATCTCAGTATTTTGGAATCTCTCTGGAGTCAAAAGAAAGTGATCACAACCCCTAGAGACATATTTCAGACCCCTTTTTTCACTTGTGAATGCAGATTTTCTCTGTCAAGTAGAATCAATCTTCCACTTGGTGACTGAAATTTATCTCCTCACTGACTGAAGAGCAAGCATGGTTGACATGTTTAGAAAAGTCGCAGAACTCTTCGGAAACCTCAGAGACATTATTCTTTTTATGGAGACAGACATTCTGAATTGCCTTCCCAGGACTCCTGATAATTTTTGATATAGCCCATAGGAAGCCATTTTCAGCAGGGAATATCTTGCCTACTTCGCATGTAAGGAAGGCACAACTTTAACAGAAGGGCTTACATTCATACTGCAAACACCAGGCTGCATATTAGCCACCGCTGAGCTCCAGAGTGGAGCTGAAGTTCAGACATATATCTTAGATGAACTTTTCCTACTTGTTTGTTCCATAAACATCGCAGAGGCTTGAAGTTCACTTAAATAAATTTAGAAATAAGATGGGTATTTCATACAGCATTCTGAATCAACCAACTGCAGCCAAGTAAACACAGAGAAATCTGAATTACATTTTTAAATATGGCCAGTCTCCCAACCAGCTATGTGTATTCCTCAGCATATAAAAATACTATTACTTATTTACATTATAGAGTTATTTCTTATTAGACTTTGTGAAGGGCTTTTATATGATCTAAAAATGCCTGATAGGAATGGTAGACGTGAATTTCTACTGCAATCCTTTGTGAAGAAAGGGAACATTTTCTTGTATTACTTTTATCTGGTTAGTTTGGGATCAAATAATTCTAATACTAGCAGTAGGAAAGGCAAGAGTCGTGGAAAAATGTCCCACAGAACTAATGTCTCAGGCAACTGAATTGTTAAAGAAAATTTCATAAGATCACTTTTTTTTTGGAAGATAGGAAGAGGAAGTGAAAAAATAAATATAGCTAAGCACCTCATAGGGACTTTAGGATAGGTTTGTCAACCAATGACCAAGCAGTTTACTACTTATCTCTCTCAGAGAAATATGAAATAAACCAGTCTCTGTTCAGTTCAATATCAAGTTCATTTAAATAGTTTTCAAGCCAGTGAAATTAAGTTTTTAAAATGCGTGAAGTTGCAGGTCTGCTTCTGTAGAATAAATGGATACTGTAAAATATGTCCCATTCTAATTCTAGCTATTGAATCCAAAAATATTTGTTTTGTAATGTTATTTGAACAGAATTTCAGACCTTTTCCAAACTGTCAGTAGTGTTTATAGTATTTGTACTAATTGTAACATTTCCAATTACACCATGTAATTTTCTTATGTCCTTCCTCTGTGTGCCATATGAAAGGGCACATGTAGATACTAGCTATATTTAGGGACTGATCTAAACTGAGTTGACATCATTCTCTTGACTTCAAAAAGCTGTGAACAGGACCGGCCAGAGAAAAACTGCAAAATATTGCAATATTTAATGGATTAAGGCTAAAGACCAGGACTAATCAAAGAATAGGATGGAAACCTCTCAGGTGTCCTGAACAAGACTCACTGTTATGTGTTAATGTATGCACTTCAGCCAAGAATGCCAAATATGGACATTGTTATGTTAATTATATCAGGTTGTTGTGGTTGTTGTGTTGTTTGGGTTTGGTCGTGGTGGTTTGGTTTGGTTTGGTTTGGTTTTAGAGTGTTTTTTTGGTTTTGTTTTGGTTTAGTTTGGTTTTGTTTTTTGGTTTTGTTTTTTGTTTGGTTGGTTTTTGGGTTTTTTTCCCTCATATTATTGTGCTGATATAGTTAACTTTTTTCATCGTAGCTAGTATGGGGTTATGTTTTGGATTTGTGCTTGAAACACTGTTGATAATAGAGGGATGTTTTAGTTATTGCTGAGCCATGCTTACACAGAGTCAAGGCCTTTTCTGCTTCTCACCCCACCCCACCAGCCTGAAGGCTGGGGGTGCACAAGAAGTTGGGAGGGGACTCAGCTGGGACAGCTGACCCCAACAGACCGAAGGGACATTCCATATTATCTGACATCATGTTCAGCCTATAAAGCTGGGGGAAGAAGAAGGAAGGGAGGAATGTTCAGAGTTATGGCATTTGTCTTCCCAAGGAAGTGTTACGCACGGTGGAGGCCTGTTTTCCTGGAAATGGCTGAACACCTACCTGCCAACGGGAAGCAGTGAATGAATTCCTTGTTTTGCTTTTCTTGAGTGCACTGCTTTTGGTATTAAACTGTCTTTATCTGTGGTGCTTTGTTGCTGGCTGGGGTTAAACCATGAAAGGTGTAAATTTAAATAATTTAGAAAAAAACCTCAGTGTGTTGTGTAAATATTTTACTTGATCATTTGAAGGGCACACTGTTATTGAAACACGCATGGTGATACATGTAAATGTAGACTTTGGACTTGTATCATCACTGTACTTGCACAAAGATGTCATGTTACATAATTAAGATGTTACATAATTTAGGATAATGGACTGATGCTGTAATATTTGATTACTAATAACTTTTTTAAGTGTAGCAATTTCTGAACAATGCTTTCAGAACATCTATGTAGAATAAAAATCTTTTTATACAGCTATCTTCAGAACCAGGCTGTGTCATATTTTTGACCAACAGTAGGGACTATAACTACTTGCCAACTAATATGATGTGGGACAGTCTAACTTAAACACTGAAGTGTTTTTGTCTAGTAAGTGTAGTTCTGGCCACAGCTTTGAGATGTTCTGGTGAAAATTGTAAATGGGCCTGCCTTTTTTTTTTTCTCAGAGACAGTGTTAGTGGGAAAGGTCTCTTATCAGGGGCTGATTGAGACAATTAATTAAGTACTTCTGCTGGAGATCTTCAGCAACTATGTTCTGAACCTATTTTATGGTTGCTTAGATCTTTCACAGTTCAGTGATATCATTTTGCATTTTGGTCTTCTATTGATACTGTGCAGAATAGCTAGTGCATTTAATGCTATTTTCCACAGTTTTTCTGAGACACTGTGTTCTTTGATATCTATAAGTAAGAGTAATCTAATTTGCCAGTTGTCATTTGAAAGATTGAAATTTATAAAATATCAATATTCATGTTTCTCCTTTTCATTTCCATTTCTGTGAATAGTTCGATATCATACAAAGTATGCCTTTATTATTCAGAACAGTCCATTATAAGGAAAAGGCTTAAAAAGACTGATTTGAAAAATTTATCTATTTCTATTATGTCACAAACAAGTCACAATCGCATAAATTTTGTACTGCAAAATAAAACTGGGATGAAACTGATTTTTTTTCCAATTTCCTTTTAACACTAAGGTTGGGTTTTTTTTTCCATATTTACGCTTTAGATATTCTGATCCATGCCCATTGGGTTTTTTGCAAAGGCACAATGAAAGGAACATTTTACCCCCAAGTATCCTTTTCTGACAAGCTCATCAGTTTTTAACATGCTTTCTGCTACATCAATATCTGACTACTGTTTTAAGTTGCAACTGAGACTTCTATAAATCTGGCCACGTAATTTGAACACATGGTTTACATTTCAATGAAATGGGACCATGCAAGAAACTATTTGCAGCAGCCTAAGCAAAGCCACAGCTCTTACAAAATATGATGTCCAGGTCTACCTGTGCATTTTTCTTCTTACTCATTTTGCTAGTGCATTTTCAGTGCTGTCAAAGTATTATCCTTTTGGTAAATTATTTGGTGCAAGTTTCTGGTAGTTCACTCTGTTCTGAATCTGTAGACATGTACGCTGGGAAGAAATCCTGGACACAGTAAAATTGTGCATCCATAAATGCCTCTGCTGCACACACCTGTAATGTCACCAGAAGAACTACCAGATGGAAATCCCTGCTTATTAAAAGCTGAGCTTTGTGTTTTTATCACCTCCTGTTTAGATTTATGAATGTCATTTGATTTCTGTGGGCCTTGTGGACATTTATCAAATAAAGTGCAGTTCTCAGAGTACAGCTGTGTGAATATACCAAGGTTTCAGGTGACACCATGCTCTATGACCTGAATTAATCACCTGAAAAATTTCATAGGGCAGGAATTTCTGTCATAAGCACGTCCTGGCCCCTGGGTCTTCCCACTCAAATTCCTCTCCCTGGCTGTTTATTTGCCACTGTGAAAGTTTCAGGGTTTTCACCGCATATGCATTTTATGTAGTCTACCTACTTTTGAAAGGAATAATAACTCTGTATGGGCATGGGATAAAATAGGAAGACTGCTACTGACATCAGTGTGTTTTGACTTTTGAGTTCAAGGTAAGTTGGACAAAGGAACAAGCTTTAGATTGCTTAGAACAAGCATTTCACTCACGTTATGCTTGTCAGACCTGTAGATTGGACTAGTTAAGAGATCCAGATAAATAGTTTGATTTTCTCATATGAAAAACAACAGTTAAGTGATTATTTTTAGTGATAGTTCCTCCCTAATTCATTGTTTTTGTTGCTACATGACAAAACCCGGATGCTTTCTTTAAAAACACCAGAAAAAAGTGCCTCTCTTAGGATCTTCTCACCGGTGCTTCTGCTGGTCCATGTGTAGAAGCCACCCTAGAGAGTACAAACCTTCTTCTGTTTTTTGAGATCTCAGAATTATTAGTGCTCTGATAATAACTGTAGTTTAATAAAAGATATTCTTCTACCATTTCCATTGGACCCTAGGCTGCTGAAAGAGGATATGCAGCCATAGAATATAATACAGATGAACAAGTCCTTTTCCTTGTGGTAAATTAAATCCAACACTGCCCTCTTCCTTAGGAATTAGAAAGGGAGGATCAGCGCTGACCTTCCTGCCCGTTGGTAATAAATGTGGTTTACTCTTTTTTCAGGGGGGTGATAGCTTGTGATGTTTTAATTCTAATAGCTTAGTCTGATGAGTTCACAGCTCCACCATTAGTATTAATTAGTTCTCTAGCAGTATGTTAGATTGATGGATCTTAACACCCCCTCCTCAGGGGTTAATATCAATTAATGTAGAAGAAGAAAAAGAGACTGGAGAAGGATAAAATCTGTACTTGGATTTGTACTCTTTCCTCTTGCTTTTCCTTTGTGTTTTATTATACTGCAGGAATTATATACAATTGAATTGCATGACTCAATGGTTGCAATAATAATAATAATAAAACCCTCATACAAAGTACAGATTAAGAGAAATGAGCACATACCTGAGTTGTGCCTAATAAGTCGATGTGGTGTCTGCAGTGAATATGTGGTGACTACAAACTATTAAAATCTACAGGATCACAGATCTTGTAATAATAACATTTTCCCTTGTTTTCTGATCATTCTCAGAAAGAGCAGAACAAAGTTTAAGTACTAGTAAAGTGAAAAGTTAATTTCAATGTAAAAAATCCCTTTTATTCCTGGTATTTCTTTTTCTGTTGCCATCCCAAATTTACTGTAGTATCATTTGTCACAAACTTAAAGTAATTTCTGATATTGCCTGAGTATCTGAACAGAAGATGAAAAATGAGGTTTCATCACAACCAGTTGTAGACTTCTGTAATGTAAAGACCTATACATGTACTGCATGTTTAGACTTCTTTTGAATCTTTTTTAAGAAACACACTCTCAAAGTACCTTTCAATTCATGCTACAATGGTTGCCTAAAACTAGTTTGCTGAATTGGACTCTTATTTATTATTACCTAATGATTCAAGTATCCTGGGACAAAAGAGAGAGCAAACCTACAGGCAAATACTGAACAGAGAAATCACAGTTCCAGTCACAGCTCCAATCAAATTGTCTTCTTACTGTCCATCATACAACAACAAATTAATGTTATTGCTAGTCTATTTGATTAGCTCATCAAGTTGTTGAGTTTATAAGGTTGCTATGTTGCTCATTATGGGGCTGGGAATGTTTCTTCTGAGATTACTTTCCTTTTGCTTAGGAATTTCTTGCCTCAGAGAATAATCAAAATAAATTCACCATCTACTTTGAGTTACTCATGTTACTTAGAGGTGATAATCCAAAAATCTTGGTGTGTTCTTTGTTTGTTTTTTTTTTAACAAGAGTAAGTGTCAGATTTGGCACCGGGGATGGGATAACCATGATTATATATACAAATTGGGGGATGAGAGGCTAGAGAGCAGCCCCATGGAAAGAGATCTGGGGATCTGGGTTAATGGCAAGTTGAATATGAGTCAACAGTGTGCCCTGGCAGACAAAAGGGCCAACTGTGTCCTGGGGTGCATCAGGCACAGCATAGCTAGCCAGTCAACGTAGGTGATTGTCCCACTCTACATGACACTGGTGTGGCCCCACTTCAAGTACTCTGTGCATTTTTGGGTGCCTCAATATGAGAAGGACACGAGACCGTGTCCAGAGGAGAGACACCAAGATGGTGAAAGGTCCTGAGGGCAAGAGGAGTAGCTGATGTCACTTGGTTTGTTCAGCTGGGAGAAGAGAAAGCTGAGGGGTGACCTCATCACAGTCTATAACTTCCTCGAGGGGGGCAGTGGAGAAGGAGGTGCTGATCTCCTCTCTCTCATGACCAGTGATAAGACATGAGGAAATGGAGTGAAGCTGCATCAGGTGAAGTTCAGACTTACTGTTAGGAAAAGGTTCTTCACTGAGAGGGTGGTCGTTCACTGGAAGAGGTTCCTCATGGAAGTGGTCATGGCACCAAAGCTGGCAGAGTTTAAAGAGCATCTGGACAACAATTTCAGTCATAGGATTTATTCTTGGGTAGTCCTGCCAGGATCAGGGGTTTGGACTCAATGATCTTTATGCATCCTTTCCAACTTGAGATGTTCTATCATTCTATGATTCTTTTTAATTGTCTAGACATACTATTTTGAATATTCAGGAATCTAAATTGAAATTTATATTTGATAAATGTATTGGTTTGCCACAATTTTATTATCTTCAGAAATTGGCCAAGCAACAGTTTTGTTCCACAGGGATAAATTAGTTCTGTTTGTAGCTCAGTTCTTAAGGAAAGAACGATTTAATCTATATTCCAGCTAATTCTAGTCTTTGTTCAACTATCTCACCTCTAGTCTACCACTCCTAGAATGTGTGTGCATTGTTAAGAACTTCTGTAAAATGCCAGCTTGTATATTCATTTTTACTTGACCTCTAGATGCACATAAGAACAATGGCTTCTTCAGAATTCAGAGGAGAAGGCATTGTAAATATTACTTGTATATCATAAAGGTGATAGGTTTCTGAAATATGACTATTACTTCTTGTGTTATTAGTTCCAGCACAAGCAAAAGGATGTAATTTACCAGGTGGGTGTAAGTAAGCACAGGTCTGTAGAACAGTATGTTTTTAGTTTCTATAGATGTTGCCATATTCATGCTAATTCTGTAACTAAGAAATTGATTGTACTATGCCTATTCATACTGATTAGGTTGCTACTTCATGTGTTGGCTCAATAATTCTGATAGGATAAATTATATAGTACTGTTCAGTATTTGTAAATCACAGTGGGATTAAATATGCACACACATGTACATGCATATAGTCATCTGTACTCTACATGCTTAATTTAGTAGATTTTTTTTTATGTCAGGTCTTCTTATGTAGTATTTTGATTCACTGTTGTATGATTTTATAAGTTGTTTGCTTAGTTTACAAGTTTTACTGGATTTGATGCAATGTTTTAAATGAGTAAACACATTCTTACAGTCTTCAAAAACAGAATTCGGAAGTGTAGCATTCAAACTCCTCTTTAAAGAGATTTTTTATCAAACGGAATAAGACTTTTTAAAGAGTTTAGCTGTCATTGAAAGACACTGACGCAAACTAGTTGAATAACTGGGACATTTTTGCCAATCAACTTTTTAACAATATTTTTTATTTTTAATCTCCTGACTGTAAAGTATAGCTGAATGGCTTTTGTTGTGTTTTATATATAAAGTTGATATACATCAATTATTTCAGAAGCAAATGTATTATATGCTAAGCTGATTGCCAAGTATTGCTTGCTTTACCAGAAGAAAAAAATAAAATAAATAAATAAATAAAATTAAAAAAACCCAAAACCACAAAACAGGAAAAAATCCAGCTTTAAAGTTGGGTGACTCTCTAAGAAATTTTCAAGAGCCTACAAGGCAAAATATCCATTCAAAATTATGGAAAATAGTTCAGTTTCATCTTGGGAAAAAGACATAAATTAACTTCAGAGTCCAGTAATCTAAACTTCCAATATTAAAGGGTAAAAAAGGATTAGTAAGCAAGAGAACTGAGCGTGTGTTATGCACCCAACCACCTAACACTGCAAACCATGTAACAGAGCTCCCTGAAGAGCAGAACTTAGACACTGTGTCACACACCTGTTTGTGCTTCCACTGTAGGAACTGTAATTCAGAACTGCCTGAATGCACAGGGGGGAGGAGTGGCACAACCTCTGTGAGGTGGAAGTTACACTTTGAAGAGTATAGTGTTGAGATGGAAAGTTAATATCTGTTACTGATACTCAAAGCTCAACCCAGTGCATCTTCCACTGGAAAAGTATATTTTGAAGAAACTGAAGATTTAACTACTTCCTGTCATGAGAAGGTATGAAAAAAATGACATGAGCATGGGCACAGGGAAGGACAGGACACTTCTGGAAGTGGTCACTTGAGCTTACTACTTCAGAAGGACCTAAATATGCAGTTGCAAGAAAGACAGAGTTTGGGATACAACTCACCCTCTCTTACATTAGGATCTTGTGAAGGAACAGATTTGCTCTGTACCAATGGGATGACAAACAGTTGCTATGGAAAAGGAAAGAGGAAAGCAAGTGATAAAAGTTGGTTTCCAAGGGGCTGTGCTTCCAAAGATCGATCTAATTTGAGCAGGCTCTAAAGATTTTAGGGACCTGAGTGCATAGGCTGTGAACCTGTCATGCCATGACAAAGAAGAGGGAGCTGGGTTTGGGTGAGACATTTCCTCATCAGCAGTTTTAGTGTTTGATGCTGACACAGATATCACAGTGTTAAGATAATGCTGAAGCCATTGCTGCAATGAAGAACTTAAGAAGTAGCAGAAGGTAACTTGAAACAGCATATTTCTCCCTAAAATTTCTTTTCAATGAATATTTAAGCAGACCTGGGGGCTGACCTCTAATTAACATGGATCGATGCAATATGCCAAGTGAAATTGGACAAGTTCTCCAAATGACCCAGAAAACACAGATAAAATAGGTATATAAAAACGATTCTTTAAATGTGGGTTTGTAGTAAGTGAAAGGACAATTCAAATCACCCAGCTATAGGTACCTGTGTAACTCTGCTATTCACCTAACCGACCCTTACAGAGTCAATGGAGAAAGACAGGCCCTTCCAGGTAACGGTTCAGGCTACTGGTGTGACGAACTGGACTCCAGTGGCTCTTTGCCCTCTGTGATGTCTATATATGAAATACAAACATGGCTGATTATGCACATATAATTCAGACATAATTCATGTCAGCATCTTTGTATTAAATATACGGTTACTGTAGGCAAGTATGTAGCACAATAGCCATTTTATGCAATATTCATCAACAGTGTAGTCGCAAGCCCTGCCACACCAGCCAGCTTCAACACCATTTCCAATTGCTGAAAAGCAGGAAGAAGTAAAGGTGTTTTGTTATTTTATAGCGTCTTTAGCTCTTCCATGCTGACAGTAAAGAGACATTCTTTAAGATGAAATCTGGTCTGGAATAGTAGTATGTTTTCTTTAGTCAGTATATAGTGAAACTGTCAAAGGAAGGACAGTTGATGCCAGAAAGGTTCATATTTATTCATGTTTAAATTGATGTTGGCTGTGTTTGCTCTCATTACTGCTGTCATAAATGGTCAAGGACATCTAGGTATGTGTTTTCATAAATGATGTGATCATTCCAAAACAACAATTCTGAATACTGAATCCTATAGCTCCATTATATTTTCTAAAACACTCCTGATGCAGCACTATTTAGGAATCTGAAACCTACTTATCTCTTTTAGAAATGCAATTGCTATGACAACTCAAAGCAGCTCAATATCGTTTCTTGAGACTCAGATTTGAAAATCAGAATTGTATGGTCAGCCATTGTGAAAGTGGACACTGTCATGGAAGTGAATGAGAATGTCTTATGCCTTGGGGAAAATATTTATTTATTGATACTGAAATAGTTTAATTTTAAATGGAAAGAACAGAGAGAAACAAAAGTTAAAAATCCTTTATGTAATATTTATCAATTTTAGACAAACATCTAAGACCACGCAAGATTTGACTTGTTCATTACAGTGAACTTTCTCTTTGCTGCATGCAGTATCTGTGCATCTCATTTCAATTAAAATATAAAGGTACACATC
>KL275097.1:11409-37824 GCA_000699545.1 Podiceps cristatus
CCTAGTGTTTGTTGTTTGCTTAATTCACTCTCTCCTGCCACAACTGCTTGAGTCTTTGATTAGCTTTATCTTACTTATAAGAGGCACCCCATGTAGAAGGAGACAGAGTGATAAGCTTTCCTGTTGTCTCTGCAATTCTGAAGGAAGCTTGCTCCATTCTGATCACTGAGCTACCTGGAAAATACATTTTAGAAATCAAACAGGCTCTTATTCTTAGTAACCACCTAGCCTATCTCAAACACCAAAGCAAAACAAGATGAATCTTCTTATGACTGACACACTGAACTAAACATACTTCTTAAGGCAAGGACTGTAATGTCCTTCTTTTAATCCCTTAAATAAAGATTTGTCTTCTTTCCTAATACTTTTCTGCTTCTCTTTGTGTTATTTGTGTGTATGGGCCTATATGTGTATCATCTGCTTAATTATTTTTAATTTATATAGCAGATTTTAATAAATTTAATAAGCTCTTTTTCTTTTTCTTTCTTTTTTTTTTTTTTTTTTTTTTTTTCTTTTTTCTTTCCTTTCCTCCACAGGCATTTAAAGATGGAAGGGGAAAGGACTGAGCCTGAAAAGAAGGAAGAAGTAAATTTATATTTTTGAGAAGCCTTGGGCTGGGAGTAATATTTAGACTGTAGCGTATGAATACACTTTGCCAGGGCTAGGTATCAGCTGTGTTGCAATTTATAGTTATGTCAAGGTTGTCTGCAGCATGTGGATCAACTCTCTTTTATAAAGTATGTATACACATTTAAAGAAAAAAAGGTTCCTTTCAAATTACATCTACAGTGCAGGTTTAAATACAATACTGATGATCACAAGCCATTTGCAAAGCACCTTTAACTTCAATACAAAATGTTTCATTGTGCACAAAAAAATAAAGGAAAACAAAAAAATGGTGTATTATGAGTATTCATTTTTCCTAATTTCGCTTGTTTCTTAAGTAGTTAAGTATAGGTACCATGTAGAGGGATCAAGATTTTACATTTGTTGTAAATATATATACACATGGAAAGATGGTAATACATAATCTTAAATTGTATGTTTAGAAATAATCTCTTATACTGATATCACTGTTATCATACATCAAATTGACTGAGGAAACTGCATCCATATCCTGTAATTTCTCTTCTTCATAAGATGTTTGCAGATTCCTTGCCTTCTAAAAAAAGTTTATTTTTTTCTCTTTTTTTTTTAATTACACTTGAATTTTGCTGCCTCTTCCCCTCCCCCCCAACTTTTTCCTTCTGTGTAACATAATAATAAGGTAAACACATACAGATTTGCCCTGGAAACTGTTTTTAAATAGTTAAGTCTTGCATTTTCCATAATGACAGACATTGCTATAGCTAAATCTCCAGAGGATTCTCAAAGGAAAAAAAGTCCCTTGCACTCAGATGCATGCACCATTATTACTGATTAAATTATTAAAACACTTGACCATTAAAATAGCAATAATGTGCCATGTGTCTTCTAAATTGACTTTATTTAGTTCAGAAAATTATTAAGAAAACAAGATAGATAAGCATTTTTCCTCACTCTCATTTGGTTACACCATAAAATCAGCTAATAAGTTAAACTTAAAGGTCACAGATCAGAAAAAATCTAATTCCAGTGAACTGAAAACTGAAGTCATCAGGATTAAAATATAGCAAATTACCACTCTTCATACAGAAAATATTCTATCCTTGGACATAGAATAGTGAAACTGTTCAACACGTGCTGTATTGCCAACTGAAAAATCTTAACCTTTCTAAAGGACATTTGAGGAATGAAAACTGAGCCTATATAAACAAACTTGCCTGGTCCATGGGAATCTGAGAGTTCAAAACAGCTTCAGATGTCAGATTTTAATTTGCAGGATGTCTAATTCCTAATTAACCTAACTATGAAGCTCAGCTAGAAAGTATATTGAAGGAAAAAAAAGCAAAAAAAAAAAAAAAGCAAAAAAAAAAAAAAAAACAAAGCATGTTTTCAGTATAGAAGAAAAAAAAAAAAAAAAAAAAAGGCAAGCATGTTTTCAGTATAGCAGATAAATAGGTAGCTATTACCTAGGTGTTGTTTCTGGATAGTTTACCTCCTTAGAGATCTTAAAATGGGATTGTTTAACAGTAATGAGTTTTCCCTAGGTGAGCGATTGCTTTTGCAGACATATAGTATGTCGAAAGGCCCTATTTGCTTGTAGCCTATATATACCTGTAATTTGCCTGTAAAGTATACAGATAGCGTTTGCAGGAAAAAGCAAAATAAATGTCCTTCATTCTGAAAGATTTTATTCTGGTTTTGGCTTCCCTGTCTGCATGGTTTTCTTTAATCATTTAGGTTAACGTTACAGTTCATTAAGATGCTTAGGCTTAGATGTATAAGGGATGTAAAGAGTAGGCCAGATAGCTTACTAAAATTGCAGCTCAGCTGGAGATTTTATTGCAGTACATTTCAGAAAAATAATGTCTGTCTTGCAAGTTTAAACAAAATATGGTGCTGTTTTCTAAAGTCTTTAGTGGTTTTAGAATAAAGCAGCCTGCAAAACTTTCCACCTCCCCAAATGTCATGCCCCATATCACCTAACAAAAGAAAGAACGGTGAAAGGTAGTGGTCTGGTGCATCAGGGCCATATGTTTTGTACGGTTCCACAACACTATGTCAGGCATTAAAGAGAAGAGATGGAAAGAGGAGTTACTGTGGTACCTCTGAACACAATGCCCAGGGCAGCCCTTTCCAGGAGCCCCGAGTTGCACTGAAATATCAACGTAATATTTGAGGAGAGGTAGACAGGAGTCAAGCGCAGTGTCATACTAGAGAAGGTACATTTGGGGAAGGGATGTTTAAATAGTGTGAATATCTGTGAAAAAGCTGGATTGCAATCAAATAAAATGAATGTTAACAACAAACATATAATACATTGAATTTTATTATGAGTATGCCATTCATGAAGCTATAACTAAGGTTAATTTTTTCATTTAAAAAGGGTTTCTATCTTTTTGTAACTTACACATCCCACACAAATTAACAACACTTCCTTGTGTAGAGGTTGATATTTTTAATGGTGAATTAAAATGTGCAGAGAAAATGAGATACATATATAAAAAAAAGGGTTTAAAAACATAGAGTTTAGTATCAGACAGTTAATTTGTCCTGTCAGATCATTGGAGTACAAAAATGCCATCTTAGACTTAGACAACTCTAACTCTTCCAAAAAATGTGTATTTTTTCAATGCATGAAAGGAGAGAGAACATGAAAAATATGTAACCAAAAGCAAAAGGGTTTAAAATCTGGTACCATAAAGTGCGGTTCACCAAAATAAAAGTATGAGTTTTTTTACTTTAGAGTAGAGACTAGACCCAAAGTGTATTAAATGAAAAAAACAAAAACAAAACCAAACCAAACCAAACAAACAAACAAACAAACAAAAAACAAAACAAAAAAAAAAAAAAAAAAAAAACATTTCAAAACATTTTTGTTTGGCAGTGTGATTTAAAACATTAAAATTCACATATTATTGGATGCATTGGTTCTGAAGCCTAGTTAAATTCTGCTGTATTTAAAGTGGATATTTAAATCTTAAAATAATGTTAGTGTCTAAGCTTAAAGCTGTAAGCTGTCAACACAGACTACCTTTGCCCTGATTGAAGAAAGCCATTAAACATTGCCTCATTAAAGTTTATTGACTTAAGCACATGCTTACAGTCAATCATGTGCTTAAAAGCTCCTCCTTGAATAGATCTGGTTTCCTGAATGCTGAATTTAATTCTACAATGTATTGTGTTGAGTGGATCATTGGCAATTAATACAATCACCCTCTATACTGGAAAAAGGAAAAGTGAAAGACACTGTGTTCCCAATATAGAAAAAGATCCTTGGATCCCAAGTATCTCCTCCCCTCCCCCCACCCCCAGTATGGTAAAAGTTTCTTTTTTGCAGGGGCTGGAGATCAACCTTTTCCAGAACCGATTAATTGTTAACAATGGCCTGTGATTCTTCTCCTGTTACCTGTATTAATACCTATTCCCAGCCTCATACCAGTAAAGGTCTTCTACAGAAATTTAAACTGCCCAGACTGTTTGCACAGCTCAAAAAACCCCCTCTGTCTTACCTGTAAAAAAGGTGTGTATCTTTAGACTGTTGTTGATTATATTATACTTCTTCACTCCACTCTGCACCCTGTTGACAGTAGTGGTAAAATGCCGGTGAGATTGGCACAGCCACGTGGCCCTGGGTGTTGCGGTTTAACCCCAGCCAGCAACTGAGCACCACACCACTGCTCGCTCACTCCCCCCAGGTGGGATGGGGGAGGGAATTGGAAGGGTAAAAGTGAGAAAACTCGTGGGCTGAGATAGAGACAGTTTAATGAGTAAAGCAAGGCCACGCACATAAGCAAACCAAAACAAGGAATCCATTCACTACTTCCCATCGGCAGGCAGGTGATCAGCTATCTCCAGGAAAGCAGGGCTCCAACATGCATAACGCTTACTTGGGAAGACAAAACACCATCACTCCAAATGTCCCCTCCTTCCTTCTTTTTCCCCCAGCTGTGCTGAGCATGATGTCATATGGTATGGAATAACCCTTGGTCAGTTGGGGTCAGCCATCCCAGCTGTGTCCCCTTCCCAGCTTCTTGTGCACCCCCAGCTTGCTCGCTGGTGGGGTGGGGTGAGAAGCAGGAAAGGCCTTGGATCTGTGTAAGCACTGCTCATCAGTAATGAAAACATCTCTGCATTATCAACATTTTCAAGCACAAATCCAAAACACAGCCCCATACTAGCTATGATGAAAAAAGTTAACTCTATATCAGCCAAAACCAGCACACCAGGCAAGCTCTGTACTCTTGTTTTTAGTGCCAGGATTAAAACAAATCTCCTCCCCTGTCCTTCTGGTAATGCATCATCACAGCGTCTTACTTTGACAATGCATTGCACCAATACATCATCACAGGACTGTCAGTCAGAAGATGGCACCAGCTCGGATAAACAGATCCAAGAGTAGGTTCAGTTTAATTACAGGACAGAAGGTGTCCTGATGTTCCTTGGAGACAAAACAGTTGTGCCAAGAACTAATATGCTTTGCATTGCTGTGCAGTGGTCTGACAAATACGCTGAAGCATCTGAAGAAAGTTCACACAGACTTTGTCAAGAGAGTAATTCTAAAACAGAAAAGTGAAAATCCTAATACCTTCTTCATAAAAAACAAAAACCACAAACAAACAAAACAAAAACCCAGCCACAGACTCTAACAATAATCTGTATTTCAGTACTTCAAAGAAGCTTTGCAAGGACACTGTCAGATCGGATTTGGCTTATCATGTAAGCTACAGAGAAAAAAAGTTGCTATTGGAGGAAAAAATTTCATTAGCTTTCTTAAGGACAAACATTATTTTTGTGGGAAGTTGCACCAAGTAACTACACCAAGGAGGTCACTGCCACTTGTGGGAATCAAGATGCCATAGGAAAAACAAAGAAAGGGTAGACACCAATGATTTTTAACATTTATTTTGATTTATGAGCCACTACCATATTTTTTTTCTTCATTTATTTTCTTATTTTACTCTAAAATTAAACAGATGAGGAGATGTTCACAATTCATTCCTACATAGCTGGTGGTTGAAATAGTCTTTTATTACAGGGTGTTGTGGTGGTGGTTTTTTTCTTAGCTAGTGGACATATTTACAACTTGAACACTGCAACTTACTCCTAGTATGAGAGCCTCAAAATGTGTGATTAACCTTTTCAACAAGAGTTGTGCCTTCCTTTGCTAAATTAAGTCAAATTTTATGTTGAGTTTAAGCAGTAAATTTATAGAGTCAAATATAAAACAGTGCAGTGTATTATGTACAGCATATATAAACATACATTTATATATATATATATCTGAAATGCAGCGCTTCCACATTTTGTTTGTATCAATGTGTATATACATACACATATATACCTATGTATTTGTACATATATATGTGAGAGTTAATACATAAACAATAAAATCAGTGCAGTTTTCCACATGTTACTATCTTTTTCTGAAATTAAGTTTATGTCATTCCCAGAGTGGCCGATGTCAGATATTTGTACTGACAGCACATCATTGCATTGTAAAGCTGTTAAGGAGAAGCTGTGACTTTCGGCTTTTGAATTACATCCAGGTTTTTGAGGGAAAGGTTTGGTCTTTGAAAGCAGAAGCATTCTCCTGCTGTATTTGTAAATATGGAGCTGGAATTACATTTTTTTTTCCCATAAAAATAAATGAGCAAAAGGCTAAATTGTTGGAATTATCAAATTAGATGAATATTCTTTATCAGAGGATTAACAGTGAAGGAGTTTTAGATGTTTCTGTTTTAGCACACTAACTACCAAAGTTCTTAGGAATCAAAGAAAACACATTGTCCTGGACTCTGTGTAAGCAGAATAAAAGGTCTGGTGCATTTACAATCCAGACAAGGCAGCTAAAAAAATAAGAGAAAGAGGCAAGCAGAGAAGCAGGGAGATCAACTCCACTGTGTTTTATTGTGAGAGTTCTGGGCTTTTTTGGTTTTCTTTGTTTTGTTCAATGACTAGTGTTTTTCTTTCCTGATTTGTTACTTTAGATTTCTTAGTGGGGATAATGTTAGGAGGCAAACAATGGGATGAAAAATAGTAAAAGACAGAGGGTTTAGAGATTTGCGGTCATGTCCGAACACTCTGGGCTGTAGGGAATGAACCACACAGCCAGTTATTTCAGGGACAGGATATTCTTTATATAATCTGCAAGAAAAAAAAATAGAACAGAGACCAACCCCCCAAAAAAAATCTGTTGAGAGATGAAGTCTGTTCTTTGCCCCTTAAAATCTTTCTGCAACAGCTGTCCTGGTTTAAGTTTTTGCCTGCTTATCCCTGTAATTCTCTTCCTGAACATCACAGAGCTTAAGGAGAGCAGAAGTAGGGGGGAGGGATTGCCACAGAGATCCTGGTTGCTCCTGGAACTTCTCTAGTTAGTGAAGTAATGCACACAACAGAAAAGAAGACATTCTTCTACAAAAACAGCCATTCCGGGTGCAGGGGTGGATTTCAGTGTCATTATGCCTGCAATATTCTCTCTCTGATATTATATATTATATTCTATATCTCTTTCTATGTGTTAATGAGCTAGACGTGTCTGCTTAAAACCACAGTCTAAATTATACTAAAAATATTGTCCTGTGGAGGGCAAAGTTGTTACTGAGAGAGAAAACTTGTCTTACTAAAATTCAGAGTTAACTCTCTTGCAGTTAGGAATAAGGAGCATCAGACAAGGGGTTAAGAGTCTGTCTCTAAGAAGTCTTACAGGTGCATTCCCTGCAGCCTTATCACGGGATCGTCGAGATCACGGACCTTCTTGGAGCACACCACTGATCTCTTCTGACTTATACACTGGGTCACTATTTGTAGAGAGCAGGGAAGGGGAAGGGAAGAGGGGAGAGACTTGAGCATGCCTTACAATGGGTTGAAAACATATTTGGCACGTCCATCCAGACCTGAAAGCCTGGAGGTGTCCTTAGGTCCCTCATTTTAGGCATAGCAGGAGTTAACCAGGCATTGAATCAAATGGGCCAGATCACCCACTGGACTAGTTCTTTTGGAGCTATTGTTTCAAGCTGTCAGCAATATATGAAAGTCATCACTGTCCTGGTTTATACTCAGTTGATGTTTTCATGGTTATATTCATTACCATCTGTGCTAAAAATATTGCTTTTTAATGAAAGCTTAGATTCTGGAGCACAAATTGCAAAGGATATTAAAAAAGGGACAACAATTTAACTAAAAAGAAAACTATACCTGCCTACATTTCCATTATCTAAATGGAAAGCAATAGAAGCAGTAGAGAGATTTAGGGGGAAAGAACAAAAAACAAACAAACAAACAAAAAGTTGAAAATTACCCCAGTTTTGGAAAAATCTAAGGTGTGATATTTAAACAAGTTTTTCCTCTATATTTCTTCTGCCACACACACACATCTTCGGTAACGTAACCAAGTTAGTGAAGCTCCTACTACTCTATGCTTGTGTTCTTTTCTCTCTCTGGAAATTTTTTTACTGTTTGACTGTAAGGATTTCTGGCACACTGTGTTGCTCCTATCATACAGATTGCTTTAACTGATAGAGACATTTTGTGTGCTAAAATTCTGCTGCTGCACTGCTGTCTGCTAGTCTAAAGCTCAAAGAAACAAACCACAAGAGGAGGAAATATGTTATAATTGTAAAACTCTCTGGATCCGGCTTTTTTTTTTTTTTTTTTTTCTTTTTTAATATATATTTGGCTTTCTTGAGGGCTGGTGGAGGAAGGAAAGGGCACAGAAATAGGAATACTAGCGTGGTTCCTGATTTGTTTGTATTCAGGTCAGTAGACAGTGGCAGGGGGGAATTGAGTATTTCTCTCCTACTGTTGTACCCTATCCAGTCCTGTGACAGGAACATCAAGAAAACTTGGTTTGTATTTCTGTTTTAAAATATCTGCCAGAGTCCTGATCTATTTTCATCCTGAAGCACTGAGCAGATAGAAAAACAACCGAATTATATAAGAAACCTTTCCCCAAAAAAAAAGATTTTGTACTATTTGAAGAATAATTGCCAGCAGCCATTCAGTTACAAATACATACAGGGAAAGCTAACATTCAAAATGTATCAAATAGTGCGTATCAACCTCTGGTGTATCTGGATATACATGCACACAGTGTACAATCATTTTCTACTACCACTCTTCACTTCATACGGCCTTGCACTGACTTCACAGAATCACAGAAGAGTAGGGGTTGGAAGGGACCCCTGGAGACCATCTAGTCTGACCCCCCAGAGCAGGTTGCCCAGGGGAGTTTTGAATATCTCCAGAGAAGGAGACTCCACCACCTCTCTGGGCAGCCTGTGCCAGGGCTCTGTCACCCTCACAGTAAACAAGTTTTTCCTCATGTTCAGACCGAACATCCTGTGTTCCAGTTTGTGGCTGTTGCTCCTTGTCCTATTGACCACCACTGAAAAGAGTCTCGCCCCATCCTCTTGACACCCACCCTTGAGATATTTATAAGTATTAATGAGGTCCCCTCTTAGTTGTCCAGTACCCTCTTCATCTTCATAGCCCTCCGCTGGGGTCTCTCCAGTAGTTCCCTGACTTTCTTGAATTGGGGAGCCCAGATCTGGACACAGGACTCCAGATGGGGCCTCACTAGGGTAGAGCAGAGAGAGGGGAGAACCTCCCTTGACCTGCTGGCCATGATCTTCTTAACGCACCCCAGGATGCCGTTGGCCTTCCCAGCCGTGAGGGCACATTGCTGGCTCATGGTTAGTTTGTCACCTACCAGGACTCCCAGGTCCTTCTCCGTGGAGCTGCTTTCCAGGTTGTCAGCCCCTAACCTTTTACTGGTGCATGGGGTTATTCTTCCCCAGGTGCAGGACCCTGCGCTTGACCATGTTGAATCCCTGACTTCAAAGTATCTGATCTGAATCTTACATCCAAAATGCAAAACTAACTCCGCTGCCTGACTGCTACGGAAAAGGTGAAGTGCACAAACTGGAAGAAATTAGGATCTACTTGTACAGTTGGGAATTTCTCAATAAAATAATTTGGTACATATTAAACCTTTAAGAGATACCTGGTATGGTCTATATTTTTTGCCTGTCATTTATTCTTGATGCTTGTTTTTCTTTATCTCAGAGACCCTATTGTAAAAGCAGTTTATCAACAGGTAGCCAAGATTACAGGTCCCAGTCTTGGGAACAGCCCCATTTTCATGATATCAGACATATCATTCTGTCTCATACATTACACAACTGAAGGAAAGAGACCAGAACCTAGGAAAATCTACAAGCATAAAACGGAAATTATTGGTAAACAGATGAAATATATTGCCTTTAGGGAGTCTATGGGGTTACTCTGACAGCTTTTCCCTAAAATGTTATGAGCCACCTGGAACTTGAGGGAATTCAGAGAAAGGATAATAACAATACTTTGTAGTTTTTCGTGCCTTTCAAATAAGGGTCTCAAAACACTTCACAAACATTTATCAAATGTCATACTAGTACTGTGAGATAGTAATCTATTATTATTCACAAACAACAAAAGATCCTTTAAAAACAAAAGCAAGTTTTCAAGTGCATTGAAATTAAGCAGTCACACTTGGTGTTTGCAGTTTTAGCAGTAACTTTCCCCTTACAGTGTTGAACAGCTAAGGGCTTGGGTCAGTACTGTCTTAGGAACCTGTACTCCCCAATACACATTGTACACTTTGCTGGGGTATCGTCTAATATATTCTTGTGCTACTTGTGAGTCAACCATGAGTCCAGGATTTAATGTTGCTACCATCGTTTGAAAAATAAATAATTCCTTTACGTTCAACCAAATCTTTGAAAATGTTTGCCTCAGCTTCCCCAGTTGTGAACTGAAGCAGAGATCCATACAAAGAGAAGAGAACTAGGACCGGTTATGCATGTAAAACTGTCTGAACAGGAAAAAAAATTAACTAGGATAAGCTGATTTCACAAAAAGAGTACATAATGTGATGGTGAAGCTAATGACTATACAGTGTTTTACTGTATGACTATCTGTGTTTTATCATATAACTGTTGAAACTAAAAATCTTTTTATGAGTGAGTATTATTTAACTGTTCCATACTAATAATTACTCAGCTCTGGATGATGCATGTACTACAGCTACAGTAGTTAACGTATGTTGATTTGATTATATATCAGAAGATGGACTCAAGTGAAAAATTAATTATAACAATAAAGGTTATATGAAATGGCTGACTGCTTAATTTATATCTAATTATGGTTTTTTTGGCTGTTTTTATTATTATATCTTGCTTAGTATTATACCTCGGTTACTCAGTTAAAGCATTTATAAATATGTCTCAGAATGTTAGTTCATTACTACAAATAGTTTCAAGAAAGCTTAGCAGTCATATCATGTAAACATCTATCTTATAATTAAAACTCAATTAATATGTTTGTAGCAGCCATTTGCTGTTTAAGATGTATACAAAAATTGCCTAATGGAATCTAAATTTAATCCCTATTAAACATTTTAATTTAAATTTGATCACAAATCTTTATCTCCACTATACATTTTAAACATAAAAAGGAGCTCAAGAAGCCACATCATCTTAATCACAGAAGATCTTTAGCTCATCTAGATCAATCTTCAAAAAGTTATGTTATTCTGGCAGTCTGCACACAAGGGCAAAAAGAGTAACAAAGCTGCAGAGAAAAAACAAACAAACAAACAAACAAACAAAAACAAAACAAAAAACAACCAACCAAACAAACCAACCTACATACCCAAACAATGTATAATTGCTGTGCTTTTAAAATGCAGTCTCTTGTTTCCCTCTCTTGTGTGGGGAAGCATCAGATTCTGCTAGACAGGCAGACTCTTTCATCCACTGAGAGCCCCAGAACATCCAGGCAGTCTTGCCTGTGAAATCAGGATTTAACTGAGTAAAAGCAGAAGGATCAGGCCCAGGACTAATATGTGCTGCTGACAGCCTGAACTGTGTCCCCGGTGGACTTATGCATTTAGAAGTTGATGGTGATGGTGACATTACTGAAAGGCAAAAGAGAGTATAAAACATCTGCTGGGTAAGAGAGCAAAACAGAACTGGTATGTGCCCCAGAAGGGTTGTAAAGAGAAATGGGGTTAACATCCATAGCAAATGCAAGAGGAAATAATTCTCTCAAAAACTAAACAAGGTGAAAGTTAGCCTGATTCCAGCACTCTGCATTACCATTAGGGATAAGAAAACACAGCAGAAAACAGGTTTTGTTGACAAGGGAAAAAAAAAAAAAAAAAAGAAAAAAGAAAAAAGAAAAAAGAAAAACACACCCCCCTCAAAATAAACAAATTAGAGAAGGGTAGCAGACTTACATTTCAACAGCTGCTGGATTCCTTCCAGCCAGAGAGGCAGGGTGATTTCACCACCTTCCCAGCTCTCCTCACCCTTACATCCTTGGAATGGGAAGGTTCAGGCAGTAGGACATAAACAAATAATACTAGGCAGCTAGTTCAGCTTTTCTTCATAAGCTCACACATGCATTCAAAACAGTATCTCACCTATATTCACAGTGTGAAGGATCTTGCAGGACCTGGCAGTTCTGATTGCCAGACTTTCCAAACCTGGCCAGGCAAACTGAGCACACACAGTATGTACCTATGTCACATGTCCAGTGAATAAATTTGGGGTAGTAGTTACCCATGTCTAATCAATATACTTGATTAGACTTGGTCTATACGTGCATGAATAGCTGTACCTAAGAGCAGTCCCTTTACTGACTTTTAGGAAAAAGATAGGAAAATCTGCAATGTGGCATTTGATCTGGTAATATGAGAATGCCTGAAGTGAAGGCAATGCCTGGAAATCCCAATTCCGGCTAATGGCCTTAAGGACCTTTTTCAAATCAAAGTTTGGAGCCTGGTTCCTTTTGACCCTTGCATCATGGTGACACTGATTATACCCAGCTGTCTTATTGTCTCTGCCACTGACCCTCAACACTACAGTGAACTACACGGTTCTGTCTCATCCGTGGACTGTTAAATGGCATGTTAAATCATAAAATCCTTTGGTTGGAAAGGACCTTTAAGATCATCGAGTCCAACCGTGCAAGGGCCACTAACATGTCTGAACGAGCAGCTGATGAAGGATGCTCCTAAATTGTTGCCTTATTTTGCTGCAGTCTCACTGTGTGTGTGTATGACTGCCCTCTTTCTGTCTCCTGGCTCACAAAACTGCAGAAACACAGGTATAATTGTAAAGATGGAAGAACAGTAGACCTGAAACCTGTTCTGATTCAATTACTTCCCTTGTTTTAAACCTTATGCTTTCTCAGGTGCAAGATAGTGGCTAGAAGCATCTGGCGAGTATAAAATAGACAAACCTTAGGTCTTTACACACATTGCTGAGTGGCTTCAGGCATAAAGTAGGACTTCTGGCTTTGGATTTGAAAATTTGTGTCTGTCATCACAGGCACTCAGGTAATAAAATTTTAAGGCATTCAGATAATAAAACTTTATCTATTTTTCAGTGTTTAGCTAAGTTCTTAATGAATATTCTGCTGGGGTTTATTTGCAGAAAATATGTATGAGAGTTATTCTTCATATGGAAAAGTCTAACAAAATACTAAAAGAATGATTCATCTGTCCTCAAAACAGGTATGCTATCTCAACCAGTTGTGTAAGTCTTTTTATATTCACTGAACAGAGATAAGCACTGCCAGAAAGCTATATATCTCACGTGTCTTAGACACCTATCTTAGGATACAGGAATTACTCTCCAGAGGTTGTCTGCATCTCTCCTTATGATAAAGGAGAACTTCAAGGCTAATTTTTTTAAAAAATGCCTACCATGTGAAAGGCAGAAAAACAAGGTGAATTTCACCCTTTGTGTTGGCTTACCTTGCTGAAGGTCCATTCACCTCAATAAAAGTTCTTTTCATTCCTTAATGCAATCGGCAAGCACGTCAAAAATGCAGTGTGGGATTTTCCAATCTGTTCAGTGTTCAAGCATGAAAAAGTAAGTACCAAGACAGTGAAACCTTCAAAACTTCTTCCTTCCTCCACACAAGCTGTTCAATTCATCATTTCCTTACTGAAACTTATTTTATCCTAGATGCTACTGAATAGATTACAGTGACCCCTATGGAGAAATAAGTTCTCATAATGGGATCCTCTACCTGGGAGTGAATTTCTTTCTTAGCATTATGCTAAATAATATTTGCCTTTCTACTGTACCACATTTATCTGCAGTCACAGTTTTTGATTTGTTGTTTTTTGTCACTCACTGGTACAAATATTTGGGCAGCAGACAATAAGGCCAATTTATCTGAACGATCTTCTTCCTGGTTATTAGAACTATTCATTGGACTCAAATTACTAAAGAGCTCTTTCCTCTCCTACTTTCCATATTTATAGACTTGTTACAGTCCTTTGCCTCTCTTACTGTCTTAATGGAGCAGCGTAAAGGTGCTGTGGGTACAAAGAGCAGCTGTGAGGAAGAAGAGGAGGCAGTGTCAGCAGCATTAGGTGTTTCACTTGCATGCAATTACTTGCTCCCAGGCCCTGAATGCATCAGGTTGTTGATGTGTAACCAGAAATGGCTGTGAAAAGTGTCAGCGGTGGGCAGTGAAAGGAGACAGCACAGGAACAGCAGTGCTGCATAAGTGACCATGCCTGGACGCACTCTGGGTGTAAGTGTGCGAAGGCTGCATCCTCACCCATTTCAATCATCTTATAATATTCTTCTTGCTGAGCTGAAATCGGAGTAATGAGGTATAATTCTGTGTTTGCTTACCCACAGTCAGAAGACGGTTTTTAATAGGTCTTATTAGCTTTAAAAGTCGGGAAGCTGTGAATTTTAACAGTACAGCAACTCACACCACTTTCACGGCAAAGTCAAGACTGAGAACAAACAAATATTCTTTAAAGTTAAATAAATTCTATAGAGATATGTGTAGGCTTTCACACACATACAGGTATGAATTCATGAATGTCAGTCAGGAAATGTTAATTTCCCTTAGGTTATTGAATGGTTTTATCTTCATCATCCTCTTCTTTTATGGTTGATTTTCCTCTTACCAGTTCAACAGCTTTCTGACAGCAGCAGTTAATTTGCACTTTTAGAACAAATGTTTGGTACTGTATCTGCTGGATATCCTTACATGTTGCTCTTCTCAATGAGGTCCCAAATTTTTGTAATGAGTACGTCATGGAGATGTTATATTTTATTTCTCCATATACATTATGATTTCTTGTTACATAGGCAGAGGAATGGAAATGTTAAATGCAGTATGTCTTGTAGATAATCACCTTTGCCAATAGACTCCTCTGTCTTTAATTTTCTTTATGTAATAAATACAATAAGAAATATAAACATAACATTCAAAACCATTGAGTCATTTTCTCTTTTACCAGCAAATAAGACTGTATATATTTTAAAATCTAATCAGTTTAACACAATCTCCCAATGGTATTCTACTGCCAAGAGGATGTGTCTCTTATTATTTGTTCTGTAATAAAATTATGTACACACATGAGACAATAGAAGGATGTTATATCATACTAGCTGTAGGTCTCTGTCCTTTCCCCTCTGTTGCAACCTAAGTAGGCTGAAATACTCACACCCTTCTAATGTGAAGTCAAAACACTTTCATTTCCAGAACTAAAAGATAGCCTGTTTTGGGGGAAAAAAAAAGAAAAAAAAAAAAAAAAAAAAAAAAAGAAAAGCAAAGGAAACCCAATTTTCCATGGCTCTGTGTTTCACTTTATGGCACATCAAAATGAACCCTCCCTTCTCTTGCATTACTTTTTTTTTTTTTACTTCTTTTTTTTTTCTTTTTTAAACAAGCATCAGATGCTGTGACTAGATCTGAATTACAGTTATATTGAATAAACAGCATCTGTGAACCTCTGCCTTTTGCTTGCTGGAATGCTAACAGAACAAGCTTCTTCTATACTGTTGGCAGTGCAAACAAATTACAAATCCTCTCTGTACCCTGTACACTATATTATACAGGGCTATTGCAGGAACTTTACACCTTTGAGATCTCTGTCATCTTGTCAGAGTTGAATTTGGACAGAGGGCTTAGAAGAACTAATATATATATATATATATTTCAATGGTATGCTATTTAAATATGGTTTATTGTTATCTCCACATCCAGAATTTTCAACATTTGCTTAACTAAATGATATGCATTTGTTTTACTGATGTTGAACCCACTCAAAACTTCCCATTCTGTTATTATGATTCCAATATAAAGGACACCTTCATAATACAAACATAAACACACTTTTCCCAGGCCCTTATTAATACTGTTTCTCAGATGCTTTGTTGTGCCATCAAAACCACTTGTGCATTACCCAGACATTTCACTGTGTTTTAGATTGCAACTAGACATGACAATATTGGATTTGCAAAATATTGGATTTTGCAAAGAAAAAAAATGTTAAAGGTTCTCTAGCCATGAAATTAGAAGTAAGAAAAGAATGAAAAAATGCATCAATGACACTATAAGCATTTTTTTTTTATTAAATATATTCTTGGTTTGACCTTAAAATTACATGAGTACTACATGTGAAGACAAAAGTTGAAATGTAATAAGGGATAATGGCAATAAGCATTTCTGCAAAAGCTGAAACCTTCTCTGTTGTTAAGAAGAGTGGAGGAGAAAGACTGGTGTGTATTAATTGGCTGCAAGATTACTATGTTTCTCTAAAATAAATGTCATATTGAAAAAAGTAACTACAATCACAATAGGTGCTTTCAGCAAAGAATTAGAAATGTGAATATTGTGATAAAAGCTCATATAACCCTATCTGAAATTCTGAACAGCATTCTTTTCATCCATATTCAAGATGCCCAAACTAAATGGGTGTGTAAGAATCAATATTAAAGTGATAAAGGAACAGATAATCATACACAAGAAAATTTGGCCAGAAATATGAAGGCTGAGAACTGACATAATTGCTTACAAAAAGAAATGGGGTAAAGTTTCCTGTAGCCATAAGAAGCTAAAGATACCATGATAAAGAAACAAATGACTATAAATTATATCTGAATAAATTGAGTCTGGAAATAGAAAGTTCATACAATGGAATAATGTCCTGCTGTGATAGGACAAAGGGTAATGGTTTTAAACTGAAAGAGGGTAGATAGACACTAGACATAAAGAAGACATTTTTACAATGAGGGTGGTGAATCACTGGCGCAGGTTGCCCAGAGAGGTGGTAGAAGCCCCATCCCTGGAAACATTCAAGGTCAGGCTGGACAAGGCTCTGAGCAACCTGATCTAGTTGCAGATGGCCCTGATCATGGCAGGGGGGTTGGACTAGGTGGCCTCTAAAGATCGCTTCCAACCCAAACTATTCTATGATTCTATGAATAAGGCACTGGACTGCCCTCACAGGAGGAGTGAGACGGAGGTATCCAAACAAGATTTAACCAGCCGATTCATACATATTCTGACAGATCACCTGCTAGGTAATTGGACTCTATGACTTAACATTCCTCCGCAGTTGTGTGCTCCAGCTATATTTCATAAATATGAGATAGTTGCTTACATTTTTTCTCAATGTGAACTGTCAAAAAACACCTGGAAGAAAATTTGGATTGTCTGGTTACATACTGTTTGAGAAGCAGTTGAAGAAACAGTTTTGCTTTTTTCATCTTCTTTGACTCTTTAAAAGACTGAGCTCCAGAGATGTCAGAATGCTGGACTACATAACACCATACCATACATAATTAACACTAGACTTAAGCAAATTTGACAACTGAGCATAGACTATGTATCAAAAACTAAATCTAGAAAAGTGCTTATGACCTTTCCTCCTTAATTTATTTTTTGTTTATTTTATTATGTTCAAGAAAGAAGAAAGCCTGCTGTATGGGGGCATGAATTTAATTTAAATTACTTATGATTCATTAGGCATGAAAAAAAATCCTTTTATACATCTTCTTTGAAAAAGTTAGTACATGGTTTGAAAAATGGTTTGAAGAAGTATTATACTGAAATACTTATTAGAGAAAGATAAGCAGGAAAGCAGATAAAACAGAAGTGGTGTGCTTATGCCAGCTTCTTGGTCAACAGAAATATGGTCCCCAGAACAACCTAAAGTCTTTAAGCCAAGTCATCAGCAGCTGAAGGCTTCAGAAAGCCTGAAAAAAAAAAAAAAAAAAAAAAGGACATCATTCTGAAGAAAAACTTTTTTAAAAGGTAACTTGGGTCCCAGTTCTTCATAAAGGTTGCATGGGTCTGTTGCATTTGCCTCCTTAGATCCTAGCAAAATCAAAGGTGTATCAGTCTCTTTTCCAAGCAGCTGTCTTGTTTGTTCTGCTGTGTGAGAGACATTGGCCAAGAGCGAGACTAGCATTAGTTCAGTCAATGACTACCTTATGCTTGCTAATCATTTTTAAAAGAAATAAAAATAAAATGTGCTTACCACTAAGCAATGTTAGTTCAACTGGCTTTAAAATAAAGATTTATGATTTATGATAAATAATGGATAACTTCTTGCCAGACATTCATCCAGTCCAGTAGCTGTGAAATCTACTGGAAGATTCAAAGGCTTGGCAGTTAGGGAAGTAAGAGCACCACTGAGAGAATTTGCAGAATTTTCCCTTCTACTGTATTAGTAGCAGAAATATTCTGGGATTTTATTGTGAGCAAATATGCAGCGACACAGAAACACTTCACTGAAGGTAGAATGTATACTGGAAGTGTAGCAACTACTGCTGGCTATAAAGTTTCAATAGTCATAAGATCAGTTTCTCAATATCTTTGTCATGTAGACAAGTCTTTAAAATAAAGTAAAAATATCCACTATTGGACCTGGCACAAAATAACTCTTTTGCAACAGCTGTTTCATGCTGTTTCTACTTTTCTAGAAGTCTTATATGACATTTGTTAGTGGGATAGAAGACAAGTCAGGAAGGCCATGAAAGAGGTTTAAAGCTTATCTGAAACACAGGTTTACTTATATATTGCCATATATTTTACAGCTGATGTTCTTAGGGACTGATTTTGTTGTCATTTATAGTTACCAGTATTATATCAGGATAACTCAACTGAACTCGTTTGCATTCTTATATGTAAGAATAAATTCAGAGTTAGGGTCTACATTTTGGGAATGACAATAGCAAATGTGTAATTAGGTAACAAAGATATATATTTAAGCTTTCTTCCTGTTTGCTGGGGAGTCTATCTGATGTTTCATGCAATATGGAAGTCAATTCCTGACTATAATTTCTTAAAGTAAATTCATTAAAAAAAAGTAAATCCAGAAAATAAGTATTTTCTAACTGAGAAAGCCAAGAAAAACAGCTTTTTCTCTTTCAGGATTCTGAAGTTAATAAAAATTACAAAGCAAAGAGTCTTGCTCAGAGGTTGAGCTGACAAGTCCTAACATGACAGTCAGCAAGGTTTCACAGTGTGTGTAAAGAACAGCATACCAAATTTAAACACCCAGGGCATAATCTCCAGATGCAGAGATGTGTATCTGTATGGAAAGATGACAAGTATGGTACTACTTTTACCTTTTCCCTGTTCTTGAGGACAGCTGAAAGTTGAACCAGTCCTTCAAACAGTTTAGAGGTTGTGTCTCAGACCTGTGCTAAATCGATCCAAGAGGTGGCATTAGTTTAGATTACTTCTATAAACGGTGGATTCAGAGCCATCATTCCAGCTATTCAGCCCACCCTATAAGATATGTTAAGGTACCTGAAATGAGTTGCCCTCTGTGAGTTGCTTTTTTTTCACTGACTACTGCAGGAGATAACTTTAGGCTAAATCTTAACTTTTGGAGATTAAAGTTAGGTGAGATTAAACTGGCCTTTAGTGTCTGTTTAATGTTCCTTAAGATCGGCTTGCAGTGCTAATGCAGTACTGCCCTCCCTCAGCCCAGAAAGCTTGTTCTCACCATGGCTGTTGAGAGTACCCTCTAAATTTGTAGAATAAGTATGACATGCTATAAACTGTAAGGGAATTTAAAACTGGTTTAAGGCAATCATCTACTGAAGACTACAGACCCGCTCTGTACTTCATGTGGGTGACTATTATGTGGTAGTATCAGATGGTGTGTTATGAGCAGACTTGAGTTCATTGTGTTAGCACCCCAGGGGACCTCCTGCTAATGTGCTGAGCCCAAGCTAATATGCCCCAGTTTAGCCCAGTGGTATTGAGTTGTTTATCTACTTGATTTTCAGTCCTGTTCTTTGCCTGAGCTCTGGTAGAGCAAGCTCAATTTACTAGTCAAACATCTCTGTTCTATGTCCTATTCCATGCTACCTTTTTTTTTTTTTTTTTTTTTTTTAATAGAAATTTAATGTCCTTCTATGGAAATAGTTTTAGCTGTATTTTACTGATCGTGGACTTTGTCTTCAGAGAATAGCACTCATCTGTGTCCTGCATAACAACACGTGAGCACATTTATATCTTGGCTGTATATTTTCTACGAATTAACAGTTCATTCACCATGAAACAGCAGAGTTCAAATATTTTCTGAGCACCATTTTAATATACGTGCTCTCTGTGGAGCTGATTGTGGGTGAAATGCATAGCTATGCAATGAATGTGTGTTTCTTCTTTAAGCCTACTAATTATTGTAATTGAAGCTGATTCCAATTACTTTCTGGATAGGGCTTAGTTTAATTTATGCCCATGCTGTTCATTTTCCCATGCAAATCCAACTTTTTGGCTGTGGAATAAAGTAATTTATAGCTCACAGACAGCACTTTTAGACCTTCCCCTTTTGAAAATTAATTAAACTGTAGCATACAGTTTTACATGTCAGTATATAGAAGGGAGGTCAGCAACTAACAAAAAGTACAATACATATTATGGATTTCATCCTGCCTCTCTTAATCATCTTTAGCATCGGATAAAGTTCAGTGACACTCTTCACTACTGTCGTGGTTTAATCCCAGCTGGCAACTAACCATCACGCAGCCACTTGCTCACTCACCTCGTCCTCCCAGTGGCTGAGGAGGACAATGGGAAAAAAAAAAAAAAAAGTAAAATTCATGAGTGGAGATAAAGACAGTGTAACAGGGCAGAAAAGGAAGTGAGAATAATAATAAGAAGGAGAAGAAGAATAAAAGATTATACAAAACAATGTAATTGCTTGTAGATGCACAGTGCAATTGCTCACCACCCACTGACTGATGCTCAGCCCACCCCCAAGCAGCAATCACCACCCCTCCCTGGCCAACTATCTCCAGTTCATATATTGCGCATGACGTCATATGGTATGGAATATCCCCCTGGCCAGGCTGGGTCTGCTGTCCTGGCTGTGCTCCCTCCCAGCTTGTGCGCCTCCTCGCTGGCAGAGCAGGGGGAGCTGGACAGTCTTTGACTTAGCATAAGCACTACTCAGCAACCACTACAACCATCAGTGTGTTATCAACATCATTCCCATACTTAATCCAAAACACAGCACTATATCAGCTACTGAGAAGAAAATTAACTCTATCCCAGCTGGAACCAGAACAACTACCTTGGATATTAACATCAGAATTAGAACCAGTCCCACAATCTTGAGGAAAAACCTTCATGAAATGCTTACCCTGCATCAGCAGCAGTCACTGTCAAATATTACAGAAAAAGAGATATTAATTGTCTTTTCATTTAAAGGGAAATATGGTATCTGCTGAGGTCAGAAAACTACTTCATTATGTATAACAATGCCAAGATTTCAACTTGCATATGCTTTACTTTGCATATGCTTTAAACTATCATTAAGGATAAGGGAGTGTGGGATGTAGGGAAGATTTTATTCTTCAACCATATATTCATTCTTTCAGACCACAATATTCTGCAAGTCCTGCTCTATGCTGAGTAATAAGTGGCATCAATAATGAATAGAATCACAGAATACATAATTTTCAAAGACAATTTTATAGTTTTCCATACCATCCTACTCTTACAAGGCTTTCCTTAAGTAGCCACATGGGAGAGGAGGTAAAATATAGTTTTAGAAGCATATTTTATTGCTCTGTCTGCAGACGTGCATTACAAAAGACATTCTGCTGGAGTATGTGGTTATTGTTAACAAAATCCACAAGTCATTAAGTCAGTAAATAAATTACACATCAGAAAATTTTTACTCAGAAAGGATTGTAACTCCTGTTTATTAGACTTTTAAATGTTTTCCCCTTACAACAGTCAAATACAATCACTTTGAAAAGTCTTGGATTTATCCAAAAAAGAGGCCCAAGATATGTAAAAGTGTTAATATCAGTCTTTGTGCACTGCATTCATCCAATACACTACATAGGCTGGTGGCAGAGACATGGGCTCTTCAGGGATGTGATGTAGCTTTTTTCATTTTCATCTCAGTAGGAGTTTTTCTTGTAAGAGGCGTGAGATGAATAAGGGTTAAAATGAGCACAAATTTCTCCCCTCACCTTCAATTTCCTTTTCTAGCTTAAAATCACAGTGGTTTAGAAAAGTTAACTTACTTGAAGCCAGACTTCAGCCTGGATATAGCAAACAGCTTACAATAAAATATATTACATCCCAGTACGAGCTGGATTAAATTAGTGGATCCTTTCTCAGGTTACATACTAGATTGGGAACAGAAGTATGAATGTCAATGCCTTCACTTCTTTTTCTTAACTTACTGCCTTTCAAAGTTTAATGTATATTGTTGGCCCTTTTGACCCAAATGCTTAGCTAGAATCAGGGTGTTGAGGCTGTTTCTGTTAGGAGGAAGAATTGATTATGAAGTCAGGTGGGGTTTTTTTGGCCCGTAGTTTTTAAAAATAAACTAAAAGCTTTTTCTCACATCTTTTTCTCAATGAGGATGTCTCTGCCTATGTGGATTCCTGGTCCTTCTTAACCACTTTCTACAGATAATCCCCCTAGCTTTCCTTGGTGAACTGATCACTACAAAAAATAATCCCATTCATGAAAACTCTCTGCCTGCTTGTTGAACATGTATCTATATTTTATATGGTGCTAGGTACAACTTTTCTGTGGTGACAATATCTAGTTTTCTTGAGGAGCATATCTGTTAGTTTTAACTATACTAAAAGTATAAAGTAACATGATGTATTTAAAATATTTTGTGAATTCTGACAAACTCAAAACAACCACAACATATACATTTCTATCTTATTTTCTATTTATTTGAATGCAAGTAATAATAAATATTAATAATCTCCCCAAAAGTATTCTCTGGGTTTTACATTTCAGAATAATTATGACAGTGGTCTCATTTGGAAAGTCTCACCTTCAGGAATCAAGCAAGATATTGATTGTTCCAACCAATTATGTCACCATCTGAAAATGTAATTAAAAAGAGCTTTTGCATGACTTACTGTCTGACTAACCATGAACAAAGAAGTGCACACATGGGGATGTATTTTGCAGTCCTTAATCAAATGAGATCCTGTTGTTTTCAATGGTAGTTCTGCTCAATTAAGAACCACAGATTTGGGCCTATGCATTATAATACACAAGGGCAAGTAGTGGATGACGTCAGAGATAGTATTAGGATGACAATTAGCTTATTTTCTATTGAGTAGATGTGTAAAGAAAATACAAGAGAAAAGGACTGATTCTGTACTTTATTCTGCACGGAGTTTTACATATTCATCATCAGAGTGTCTTTTTACCTTACTGTGATGATTTATACAAATACAGAAGAGAACAAAAGTTTCTTGCCTTCTTGCCTTATCACTTACTTCAACCATTTGTAATCTTACCTTCAGTTATAGCTCTGAATAGAGTTTTCTGTATTGCATAACATGAAATGTCTCCTCAAACCAATAAACTGAATACCTCTACTTAGTTTTGAAAACTCTGTCCATTACTTTGACTAGAGGTTGAACTGAATTGCTTAAGACTAGACACCTACTGCCATACCTCGTAATGTGAAAATATTCTGCATGGGCTGGCAGATATGACAGGATCTATGGGAACCCATTCTGGAGCAGCAGACCTGGAAGATTTTCCTAAGGCATGGCTCTTCCTTTTCCTTTATGCAACTGAATTGAGCTCTACTATTTGACTTATCACATTCCAGAGATCAATCTTTCTGCAGGCCGGGTATGTTTGAAGAAATAAGAGCACATCCCAGTGTTTCTGTTGCTTAGTGGAAATACTTAAGTACAGTTTAAGCGATCTTCCTTCCGGGGCCTCTGTCAGCAGCAATAGTATGGGTCAAGAAGCTGCATCAGGGACTACTGAATTAAACACGCAAAGCTTCACTGGCCAGCAGCACCTTCTGGATCCTCTCTGAATGGAGCAAACAGCAGAGTTCCAAAGTTCCTGTCCTTCAGAGGTGAAGAGCTCTGACTTTTCCCATTCCCTTGTGTACAGTTTGGATATATGTTCTGTCATGGTAACAGTATTGTTTTGATACAGCACTTCAGTCAATGCAGCTACTGAGTGAAAAGATGGTGCAATTTTACAAGGACCCACAGAAAAGTCAAAACACTGTAATAACAAAAAAAAAAAAATAAAAAAGAATTTACTAAGAAATTACTAAGAACTAATAACTCGTGAATTGGAGACCCCATTTCATTTTTGGTACCTGAGTTAATACTACTTGTGAGTAGTAAAAAAGGAGATTCCAGATGAATATTTAATTGCTGTTTGAAAATGGCTTTCATTCAGACTCACCTGTGCCTAGTCACTGTATGGGATTCGTTGTGGTGAGAGAGAAATGCTTTGAAGAAAACAGCTATAAAGAATAATTCAATTTGTGGTCCTGAACAACTGCAAAAAATAAGTCAAGCAGAACTTTCCCCAAATGTAAATATTTTTTTTTTTTTTTGCACCAGCAAATTTAAAAAAAAAAAAAAAAAAAAAAATCAACAGATCATTTCCAGAGTATAAACAAATGAGTCTGCAGGATGATCGGCTAAAAGTTATCTCTTGTGTGTAAGATAATTTTGTCATTCCCTGAGCAACTTGTTCCATACTTTTCAGCTAGGAAATGCAGTAACATTACAGAGAGCTGCCACAGTGGAATAAGTCCATTCCACTGAATTTCTTATAAAAAAACCCAAAATGTTGACAGGTGTGTCTTAATTAGTTTTGATATGTAATTAAGTTGTTTTATTGAGAAGTGTCTTCCCCCTTCAGGTTTACTGTCTCTTGTGTAATTTCCAGATGTATTCATCATATCTTGGAAGAAGAAAATCTATTTTGGACATTATATACAGCCTGACAATGAACTTGTATTTAGCTGTATAAATATCACCAAAAAAATGTACGTCCCAGAAGCTGTAGAGGAATGAGATTTTATCATCCCAGGAGAACATTTCATTTTGTATTCAAACCTATATTTGGTCAATCTATTGTGGTAAGATATTGACCTTACATTTTAGAAAATTAACCAAATGCATAAACCAATTTGATCTCGGCACTTTCAAGACCACTATAACATGGGATTGCACACAGCAAATCACAGAAATAACGACTCATAGTGGAAGAATGTTTTCTGAGGTACTATTTATAGGGAGCAGGACCGGATTGCATTGATAGAATCTGATTAGTTAGCAAGAGAAGATGAGGTTTTTTTCTCTTAGGACTCGGAGAGAGATTGTAGTGAAGTAATGTAAGAAAAAGGAGGATTCTGGCACTGTTGAAAAAATATTAAGCCCAGTAACAATCTATGAAGCTACCTGATTCCATCTTCCTCCTCGGCATTGCCCTGTGTGGCATCAATCTAACAATTCAAATCATGACTAACTTGATGAGCTGTGAGCTTTATGATGTTACATATTCTGTAAGGCTTCTTCACAGCATCCTTAAAGGACTAGAAAGACACTAGTACAACTTGAATGAAACACCTTTTCTTTTTCATGTTATTTCATCAGTCTCTTCTTCAAGATTCAGTAGTGAATTACTAAGTAGGTAATAGCCATATCAATAATAAAATGAATATGCAACTGATAAAATCCCTTTTTCTTATTACTTATAATTGTTGTTGCAAAATGGAATTATCTGCATACATTTTGCTAAAGACAGTGAAGAAAAATTAGTAAATGTTCTTTGTGACAATAAATCAGCTGTAACTTCAATACCCATTTCTGTTTCTAAATGTTTTATCTAAAGAAAAAGGAATAGCATATCATTATAATTTAATAGTGATCATTTGGCTTTACAATAGCCAATCACCAGGTCATGAGCTGATTGTCATTGCCACTTAGCTCAATCCCTTCATCCCTCAGCCTGTATTAATATTTTATTTTATTTGATTTGATTATTTTATTTCAATCTGCCACAACCAGTAAATATTATTTTCTCTGCATTCCAGGACCTTCTTTTGATCTGTTTTATACTCTAATAGCATACAGCATTAAAGACTTAAAGCCATCTTCACCTTAAGGGAAAAAAGGAAGACAATTCCACCTTAAAGCTGAAGCTTTGTAAAGGAGATATAGTCCTTTTAAAGTGGCAAATTAGAACATCATTCCAAAAATATTAAATATCCTAATTTTTACACATATTTTTTTTTTTTCTTATATTTTCTGCCAAAATGAAATGTTGCTAAGCTTGACATGATTTTGGAAAGCAGTTTGATTTTTGGTTATACCATATTTTCAAAGACAAAATGGGTTTATATAAGTTTTTCTAATGACATCTAATAACAGCATGTTTAGAATTTGAAGTTCTTAGATGGTATTAACAGATTGGTTAGGCATTAATTCATAATTTAAAGGTCAAAACTGGAGTTGAAATATATTAGTACTTACAAATCTAAATGGTTAAAGAATACTTTTTAATTATAATTATAAAAAATAACTAAAAAACTTCTATAACTTTTAGAAATGGAATCTGAAGGAAAATACCAAAGAAATTCCGTGTGATCGCCTCATCAACAAACATGTGGAATCTATATAAGGCGAAGATACATGTCCTTTCCCTAGTTGCTGTCATTACTGGGAAGATCTTTGAGACAAGAGATAACCTTATCATAGAATC
>JMFS01080812.1:0-19888 GCA_000699545.1 Podiceps cristatus
CCTGCTGCCCACGCTGCTGGTGATGCAGCCCGGGACGTGGTTGGCTTTCTGGGCTCTGAGTGCACATTGCCGGGCCATGTCCAGCTTCTCATCGACCAACAGCCCCAAGTCCTTCTCCTCAGGGCTGCCCTCAATCCATTCTCCACCCAACCTGTATTTGTGCTTGGGGTTGCCCTGACCCATGTGTAGGACCTTGCACTTGGCCCTGTTGAACTTCATGAGGTTTGCACGGGCCCACCTCTCAAGCCCACCCAGGTCCCTCTGGATGGCATCCCTTCCCTCCAGCGTGTCGACCACACCGCACAGCTCGGTGTTGTCAGCAAACTCGCTGAGGGTGCGCTCCATCCCGCTGTCCATGTCGCCCACAGAGATATTAAACAGCCCTGGTTCCAGTACTGACCCCTGAGGAATGGCACCCGTCACTGGTCTCCACTTGGACGTTGGGTCGTTGACAGCAACTCCTTGAGTGTGCCCATCCAGCCAATTCCTTATCCACTGAGTAGGCCATCTGACAAATCCATGTCTTTCCAACTTAGAGACAAGGGTCTTGTGCAGAACAGTGTCAAATGCTTTGCACAAGTTTTCTGAATTTAGGCTTGTGCATTTTTCAGTTTGTCGTCTGAAGTATTGCTTCTAATAGTAATACTATAAAATTTGTCGTAGCTATGCTCTGTAAACCTCTTTTAAGTAGAAGCTACCATGTCTTTTCAAACTGTCTTGTGTGTTTGGCCAGTTTCTGTACCAGCTGTTTCTTTGGGAATTTTTTTTGCAGGGTGCTTCTCCTTTGATGGGGAAGAGAAACCCTTTGTATCTGTCGAGATAGATAGCACGTCTGCCAGAATGAACAGATAGAACAAGGGTAACTGTACTCAGTATACTGTCGGTTAAAAACAAACCCAAACCGATTTCTGGTGTGCGCCTTTAGGATGTTCTCCTTCCGTTTGCTCAGTTTAGAGCGCTGGAGCAGTTTGTTCTTCAAGAAGACATCCCTGAAAAACATTGTTTGTGACAAGGAGCAAGAATCTATTAAACATTTGGCTTATGCATTTTGTAGGAGTTGAAATGATAATTAGGAGATGTGAGATTGCTTTCTTAACACACTGGAGTGCAAGAATGTCAGGATAGCTGGCATGCTTAATAGAGTATGGAGACTCCTCTGTGTATGGTTGCTTGAAGTTTTAGGAGTTGAGAGCTTTCCCCAGCTGTTTGCCAATTTAATTAGTTTGTGGTGGTTTTTTGTTTGTTTGGTTTTTTTCTGTCAAGAAATCTGAAGGTCAACACATGCCTAGTGGAATCTGTCATTTATGATGATTAAATACTCTGAGATGGATCTTTTAAAAAAAAGGTGGTGCACAGTTTTAAGAATCTGCTGTGTTTCATTTCTATGCTGGTCAGGAAAACAAGCAACTGTATTTTAAAAGCTTGTAAATAGGTGGCTGGTTGTTGCAAGTCTCTGAAGTATCTGTGGAAACTGAATATGGGTACTGTCTCGGAGCAGAGATTCCTGCATTTGAGATAATTAATGAGCAGTGTGGAAATAGAGACTGTTTATTAGGAGATTGTTAGTGACCAACAACATATTAGCAATTGAGCTGTGCATGTACTAGCCTTTTCCTAAACTTTCCCCGTGTGAGTCACAGTCGTAGCACACTTCCCAGAGTTGTCTGGTTCCTGCTGTTACCTGTGTTGTGCACTCAGGTGAAAAAACATAAATAGTGTTTTGATATTTATGGTAATGCTGGCAGAAAGCTTTAAGGAAAGTGTTTACTGCAAGGCTTTATGCTACAACTCTGTGCGTTCTTGTCCTGTTTCGGTAGGGAAGCTGAAGTAGATGTGATAAGGAAATACTGGGATTCTTTAGAGAGTAATTAAAAATCTTTCTGGTATTTTGGCTCAGTGTTTGGTTTTGCTGTTATTTGTTTTGCTTTTAAATTTCCTTTCTGAAAAGACACATGTAGCAATAGCAGATTAAAGAGGGCTGCAGTTTTTTTCATCTCTGCAAGAGTTTTAATTGTGCCTTCCTAGAAGTTGGATGAAAATCTGTGTTGTCCAATGCATGTGAATATTCTGGCTTACGTTGAAAGTGTTACCTCAGCAGTTTGGTTTTGAAGGGACAGGTTCAACTTTCAGTTGTTGTTTTACACTTACTATGGGAATTCATTTGGGGGAAAAATTGCTGCATAGTACTGAAAAGCTCACTGAGATGAGGACATCTTGTACAAGTATCCTGTTACTTAAAGGGCACTGAATGTTCATAGTACTAAATAGAATTTCTAAGCAGATGGTCATAATTAACATAAAATATATCCACAGATAGAGTCTGTTTGGTGCTCTAGTAATTATTTTGATAGTCTGATACTTCAGCATTAATTAAACTGTAGCACAGCCAACAATGAATTGCAGTAAGGAGTTACCAAATTCAAATGCAGAGGGGCGATCTCGGCTTCCTCAACACAATTACCTTTTTTCAGTCATCAGAGGGAAAAAATATATAGAATGTTAAACATGTAATTAAAACGTTTGTGTATTTGCATTTCTAACAAGCTGCTAGAAGCGTATTTGTAGCCTTGAAGTGAACTAACTGGTCTATAGGTTGCATAGAAAGTCAACATCAATGCACATTGCAGCAAAGGGTGGGGCTGTTTAGCTCTTAGATGAAACTGTGAATTTACATTCGTGCTTTTGTCATGAAGATTTAAATGGTTTCGATGAACTACTTAGGCCTGTTATCTTTTTCAGGAACATAAGTTATACAAGATGGGATGTCTTTCAGAACAATTTCTATAAATCAGTATTTTCTTTGAAATACACTTATGTAAATGATTTCTGTGCTACTACTGCACAGAGTGAGATGTCTTAAGAGAAAAGGCTTAATAGCAAGCCAGCTGAAGTTATTGCTTGCCTTACCATAAGTTTTGTCATAAATACCTGGATTTTCAACACCTCGGAGATTTTTCTCTCTGTGAGTTCATGGAAGCAGAGTTGTGTAAGGCAGAGATGAGAAAAGCAAAATTGAATACAGCAGTCTCTGCCCTTGAGTGTTCCAATGGGTTCTTGGGAGAAAAGGGGGAATTAACACAAGAGAATCATAAAACTAAAACTCTCATTCTTTTAGTGTATTCTTATGATTCTTTACTTTTTAATTGATTTGTGAATTAATTTGTCTTTTACAGAAAGAGAAAAGGTGTCTTTTTTTTAAAAAAAAAAAAAAAAAAAGACAAAGCTGTGTTTAGTTTGGTGTCTGATTAAGTCTGAATAAGATCTGCAGAAGGAAGGTATTCTTCTACTTCGCTTCAAATGGAAATAACATTTTAACTCCACCCTGAAAAAACAAACAAAAAAACCTGTCTTCTCCCCACCCCAGGCCCATTCTACAACCAGGGAGCACTTCCATGGTTTTGAAAACTTGAGGTTAAAGGAGACAGTGTGAGAGATGGTTATGGTGATTCATGCCTTTATGTTTTCTGTGCTGATAAATGTCTTCCTCTTCCTGCTAAAGGTGTATTTAATCCTGTGAGAAGAACTTTAATGCCACTTACTGTGAATAGGTTCAACTTCGGCTTATGGTAGTCTGCATTAATTCAGTTCATGAGCCTTTTTTGGTACAGTTATTAAAGTAACAACAAGTTGGGTTTTTTGAGTACTTCAACATAAGGATTTGGGTTTTATTCTGTAAAATATTGAAATGATGGGTTGTTTTGTTTTAATTGAAAATCATTTTAAATTACCAGAAAGCATGTTTTAAATACTCTGTTATTCACTTACAGCTGCCAAAACATAGTACAGTGAAATAATGGTCTGCTAGCCTGCTAAACAAGTGTCCAGCTTCCACAATGCCTGTGCAGGCAGCTCAGTGGACAGAATTTCTGTCCTGCCCAATCTGCTACAACGAGTTTGATGAGAATGTGCACAAACCCATCAGCTTAGGTTGCTCTCACACTGTCTGTAAGACCTGCCTGAACAAGCTGCATCGCAAGGCATGTCCTTTCGACCAGACTGCCATCAATACAGACATCGATGTGCTTCCTGTAAACTTTGCACTCCTCCAGTTAGTTGGAGCCCAGGTACGATTTAAGCAGCTCTTTATTTTGCCACTTCATGTTGTTACCGTTTACATGCCAGTTACAATATGCGTGCTGATCTTTTTCCCTTGTTGTAGTCTTTAAAAAAAATGGTAAGACTTTAGCCCTGTAATATTTAGAAGTCCATACATACTCTAAAAGCAATCACACCATTTTCAGGACTGTCCTCATAAGAAGAAAACATGTTCTAGTTGTAAGCTGAATTCTGCTTTAAAAAGGCTCTTGAACTGTGACTGGAGAAAAAATACCTATTAGGAAATTGACGGTTATCTGTCACGATTGTCACTAGAAAAGTGAACCTGCAGATTGCATTCGTCCGTTGTGCTCTTGCAGGGAATCTCATTTCTACATGTTGCATGTTTGAAAGTAGTTAGCTGTGTAACCAAGTTTCAGAAGCATGTATATAATATCTTTTTTTAAATATGCATCATGATGGCTTTTCAGTTGCGTTTTCAGACACTGGCTAATCAGGCCCAGAATGGTCCCTGTGCTATCTCGTAGCAGTGGCAAAACAGTGATTATATAATCAGTACTGCGCTTTATGGAGACTAAAGAAGTCTGTTCACCTTATGCTGATCCATATGCTTTTTCATATTACTCTTGCTATAACACCTGGGTGATGCAGTAATGAGATGCTTTTTACTTTGCTTTTTAATGTCTTATCACATGCCTTGACACAGCTATCGGTAATAACACTGTGTCAGAGTTGTTTTGTTTCTCCAGTTCAGGTGTTCCTTTCATTTTTTTGTTTCCAAATTTGTGTCAAATCACTGCCTTGATCTTATAACATTAATTTTCCTGGTCTCCTAACTTCTTGCAATGTCTTTGAAACAATTTAATGTGTTGTGACTAATGTTCCCTCTATTTTCATTGTCTGACCTTGTTACTCTATTTTGAGTTTTTTCCACCAAGTTAAGTTTGCTAGTTCTTCTCTTTGAAGATTTCAGCATGCCCAAATTATGCTTAAATTATTTCTAACTTTGCTTTTGATTTTTTCATTTTATTTTCTTTCCAGTTAATTTTGTCTTATAGCTTCTCTTGTCTCTGTAGTAAATTGTGCTGATCTCGTACACTGATCATCCTCTCAAATCTTGTGTTCTTCATCTCTTAAGTACCTTCTCATTAGACCTCAGTTATTGTTTTCTATCCTACTTTTGTTCTTAATGTGCGGAGTGCTAACAAAAATAATGTTTCATCACCCTGATCCTCATCTTGAGTCCCTTCTGTTGTTCCTTATTACATTCTACATACCTTGGGTGGGTATGTACTTCTCTAAAAAGCAGTGTACATCGGCAGTGTTACGGAATTAGTAGTAGTGATGTTGGTGCCATCATAGGCATATCAGATAGGTCAGCCAGGTATATCTAATTCTTCTCCCCCCTCGTCCCTCTTGCATTTCTTAGGTACCTGACCATCAGACAGTAAAGTTGAGTAATGTAGGAGAGAACAAACATTATGAAGTAGCAAAGAAATGTGTTGAGGATTTGGCACTCTACTTAAAGCCATTAAGTGGAGGAAAAGGTGAGTCTCTACTGAACAGCAGAATTTTGATGTGGCTTACTTTTAACAGCATCCTGTTTTCAGCACTGATTTAAGACGTCATTGGGGTAATCCACTCATTTTTGTAATAAAGTTTTCCTTATGTCTTTAAAAGCTTATTTACACCTGTGACACACCTGTGATTTTTTTTTTTTTATTATTCTAAGTTTAAAAAATATTATTTTTTATTTAATAATATTTCCTTGGGGCTAACTTTGTACTAAAGCTGAACTCTCCTCAAAGGATGGGTTTGATGTTAATTTAAGACTTTAATTAAAATTCGTTTTGATAATGAATTACAGAGTTGACTTAAGAGAAGGGAAGATACCTGTGACTAGTATCTAAGTCCTAGAGAAAGACACATACTATTAAGACATTTTTTTTTGTTTGTCGTACTCAGACAAATTTGATTAGAAGCAATAGTTTGCCTTTTCTCTCTCTCTTTGAAGGTGTTGCAAGCTTGAATCAGAGTGCGCTGAGCCGTCCAATGCAAAGGAAGCTTGTGACGCTGGTGAATTGTCAGCTGGTGGAGGAAGAGGGTCGGGTTAGAGCTATGAGGGCAGCTCGATCACTGGGAGAGAGAACTGTTACAGAACTGATCTTGCAGCACCAAAATCCTCAGCAGCTTTCTGCCAATCTTTGGGCTGCTGTCAGGGCACGAGGCTGCCAGTTTCTAGGACCAGGTAAACTACTTCTAGAATCTGCAACAGAGTATGTTTAGCTGTACCTTTTCTTACCAAAAAATCCTTTGGAAATTTCTTCTCTTCCATTGAAGATGTAATTACTTCTGTTTTCCAATTTTTTGCTAGAAAGAAAGGAGAAGGAAAAAAAACAGTTTATAAATTATTAAAATCTGCTCTTTTCAACTTTTGGGGAGGTGTCCACCCCTCTTATTAATGACTCCTCAAAATTGTGAGGAAGTATTTGAAAAGTCCTGGCAATGAAGAGTAAATAAGCATGCTTTCTGCACAGTTTACAGTGCAGTGTAACTGTAACACAAGCTGTTTGTGCTGCTGCCTGTGGTTAGAATTGGATAGGAAACTGCAAATGCTCTCTTGTTTATACTTTATCTGTACATAGTATCAGCCTAACTTTACTTGCAGTATACTTTAGAATTATCATATTTATATCTCTGACAGAAACAGCAAATTCTTAGTTAAGAATGGTGCTGAAACAAGCACAGAAATGAGAAGGAAATTATCTTTAAACTGGAAGTAGTCCAGTTGATTCCAATAACTGATGATAGCGTTTCTGTACTGTTCCTATATTTATTTTATAGTTTCATGGTGTAGCATTGATGAGATGTCCAAAATGACAGAGGCACCAAGACTGCACAGTGGAGAAAAGTATAAAACATGCACTACTGATGTGTTTATTACTGAAAATTAGTTCTTTAAGTTTGTTGTGCTTAGAGTGCTTCTACATACTACTTCTGAACTAGCACATTTCTTAAAATGTTTACAAAGCTTTTCTTCCAATTAGTGAAATAAAAAGTAATAAGGAATTACATTCAAGATGATTCAGATGCTCTTGCTTATCATGTTAGTATATGAGAGCTGTGCTGTTTTCTGGCAATATATTTTACTTCCTATCTTTTATTTTTGTGTGTTAAAGCTATGCAAGAGGAGGCACTGAAACTTGTATTACTGGCACTGGAAGATGGCTCTGCACTCTCAAGAAAAGTTCTGGTACTTTTTGTTGTGCAAAGGCTAGAACCAAGATTTCCTCAGGCCTCTAAAACAAGCATTGGTCATGTTGTGCAGCTACTGTATAGGGCATCATGCTTTAAGGTAAAATACCAGTATTTGAAGTTTGTTACTAGGAACTAGTGCAGTTCCAGAGAACCCTACCTGGGATTTCTATCTATTTAACTATTACTATTTATTAGGTCACTAAAAGGGATGAAGATTCTTCTCTGATGCAACTTAAAGAAGAGTTTCGGAGTTACGAGGCTTTGCGGAGAGAACATGATGCCCAAATTGTTCACATTGCCATGGAAGCAGGACTTCGAATATCACCAGAACAATGGTCTTCCCTTCTTTATGGTGACTTGGCACACAAATCACACATGCAATCCATTATTGACAAGGTTTGTCAAAGGGATGATTTTAGTATCTTTGTCGGATTAGATTTTTTTACGTTATAAAAATCCAAGAACTGCTTGAGTTAAATTTTGTCTTTTAGTCACATCAAATATTAAATTAATATTAATTAAAACTAGAAATAAGGTTTTTTCCCTGCTGTAGTGTATTCTTTGTATGAAGACATTTTGGTTTCCTGTAGTTTAAGTCCCTTTTTTGTGTCTTATGATGAAACTTCATAGGGCAGATTCTGAGCTGAGAAATTAAATTTCTCTCCACTGATATGCTATATGATATCTGAGGACACTACATATTGCATATGGGAACCAGATTAATGAAAATCTTTTTAAGATTAGTAGTTCACATTTGTAAGATGCAGCACACTAATGCTCACTTTGTTTTCAGCTCCAATCTCCAGAATCTTTTGCAAAGAGTGTACAAGAATTGACAATTGTCTTGCAGCGCACGGGGGATCCTGCAAACTTAAACAGGCTGAGGCCTCATTTAGAGCTCCTGGCAAACATAGATCCAAATCCAGGTATGCAAATCAAACTTTTAAAACATTTCTTGATATTTTTTTCATATCTAGCAAAGTAAATTATTAAGAAGATAACACAGTACATCATAAACTCTTCTTCAGGGCTCTCTGAGTTCTGTCCTAGTACTCGGTGTTTAAGAGTTGCCTGTTATTTACGGTACTGCTGGAATTATTGACAGAATTACAAGTCTGCTTTTCATAATTTCAGATGCAGCATCTCCAACATGGGAGCAGCTGGAAAATGCAATGGTTGCTGTAAAGACTGTGGTACATGGGCTGGTGGATTTCATTCAGAATTACAGTAGAAAAGGCCATGAAACTCCACAGGTAACTGTATTTGTTGCATTATGTGTCTTAATGTACGTTTACTGAAAGATGTGACTTTGAAAAAATTACTACTGATTTGGAATATTTATGGCCTTTTCTGTGGAATAACCGATGATACTGTTATTTAACTGCATTCAGGTTTTTGAGAACTTCACATTTTGGAATATGGAATGCAACAAGCTTGCTGTTGTGAGAGCCATACAGTGGCATAGTACTTAGCCAGTCAACAAGAAATTTCCTTAGTTTTCCAATTAAAAACACAAAATGTAAAAGCATATCATGGATGTGTTTGTGTGTGTATTTTAAGCCTATTTATATGTAAATGTCTATTAGATTGTAAGTGGAATGTCGTGTGTGTGTGTTTTTTTAAAGCCACAACCAAATAGCAAATATAAAACAAGTATGTGCCGAGACCTTCGACAGCAAGGAGGATGTCCAAGAGGAACAAACTGTACGTTTGCTCATTCTCAGGAAGAGCTTGAAAAGTGAGTGTGGGAGATGGTTTTAGTTTTTTTGATATTTTGGGTCATGTCCCCCCACCAATTTAAATCCAAGCAGTCTCCATAGAATTTTGAAAACAGTTTCTTCTGTGCATTTATTCATTCGTAAGGATTTGTGAATCTCTTGAAGTGACAACTCTTTACATGAAATTGAAGGTACAGTAAAGCAATATCTGTAAACTAATTGCGGGTTTATTTTTTATTTTACCCCATATGAAGTAATTTCCTTTCCTGAAACTGAGTCTAGACTCAGTGTCTGTCAGGGATTGGTTATATCACCTACAGGAGAGAAAATGGTTAATTACATTTTGATTGATTAAGGAATAAAGTGAGTTATTTAGACAGATGTAATGTATGCGTTCTTGAAGCTGTTTTCACCCAACTCCATTTTCAAAGAAATACACAAGTGCATCTTCTAAGAGGAGAGATGGTCTTTCGTTACTAGGAAGACATTGATGTTCTATTTACAGATTACTGAAAATAAGCACTAAAGTCCTGTAACTTTTGTATCTCACGTTCCTCTCAATCCCTTCCTTTTGCTAGTTTTACAGATACATTAAACTGTACAATAAGCACTTTTAAAATCGTCTGTGTGTTTGTACATGTTTGTTTATAGATACCGCTTGAGGAACAAAAAAATCAGCGCAACAGTGAGAACATTCCCTCTTCTAAATAAAGTTGGAGTAAATAGCACCGTCTCAACCACAACAGGAAACGTAATTTCTGTCATAGGAAGTCCTGAAGCAACAGGGAAGATGGTGCCAAGTACTAATGGAATAGCTAATCTAGAAAGTGGTGTTCCCCAGTTGATCCCTCGCTGTGCAGACACCTCCTTGAGAGCTTTGGAGAACACCAAGAAGGGAGGGAAGACTGGAGCCAATGGCCAGAATGTTTCTGGATCCCCTACAGAATCACTACCTGAAAAGTAGGTAACTTTTTTCATGAAGATGACCAAGGGCAACATTTTGCTGTTAGATTATCATGGAGTTTGTGGGTGGCAAACAATAGATACTGAATTCTGGTCCTGGCTTGCAGTTGTTGCTGGTGCTCACTGGCTGCAGAGTTGTGCAAGATCTTGTACTGCAGTGCAGATATCATTATACAAAGTCTGTGGGTTCAAGTAGTCAGAGGCAGCGTTGGTTGTTTTAGGTGTTGAATACTCCGATGAAATAGATGAAATGGTAAATCTCACCCTTTATCTTTTATTCTGTCGTTCTTGGCCTGGTATACTATTAAGTTATTACATACAGATAAAACAAAAAACTTGAATGCAAAATTTGACATTTCCTGAAACCAAGAAGAGTGCACATAGTGCATACTCCCTTAATAATTCTGGAAACCTTCTGGTTTGGGGGTTTTCCCTTAAAGCTTTTTACATACCTTTCCAGGAAGCACTGAGCCTCTAAACAACTTTTCAAAGCCTTTGTCTTTACCAGAATACACTTACTTATATCCACTTTTGAGTTTTTGAGACTTTGAGGAGAAAGTCTAAGATGTAATAATAGTATCTATTTGCGGTATGAAAAACAGAATTGCAAAGGAAAGGCCATGACCCAGATTTCCAAGTTACATGGGAGTGTACACAATGAGGTGACTAACTGAAGTAAGCGAAGATCTGCTTAATGATTTCTTGGTAATCCTTTTCAGTAAAATTGGTTCTCCACCCAAGACTCCTGTAAGCCAGGCAGCAGCTACCTCAGCTGGTCCTCCTAATATTGGAACAGAAGTTAATTCTGTGCCTCCAAAATCCAGCCCATTTGTTCCCAGAGTACCTGTCTACCCTCCACATTCTGATAACGTTCAATATTTCCAAGATCCCAGGACTCAGCTGTCATATGAAGTTCCACAGTACCCACAGACAGGTGAGTGAGATGAGCACTGAATCAAAAGTAACTCTGGACTTTTCTCTAGATAAGCCTGACTGCTGAGAAATAACTCTTATCTCATTTTTGTGGACTCTCTTTTTTAAATATCAGCTGAATCTTCACTTAATGGAATACTATTCTGGTCTGTTGCTGAGTATGGGAGGGACCTGTAGTTTGCTCCCAATGTTGGTGGTTCTTGTCTGTGTGTGCTGTATGTTTTGCACCTTGAACCTCAGCATCCAGAAGAACTTGAACCTCAAGGTCTTCTATCTACTTTTTCCTTTGTTAGCATTTAATTGCATTTATTTAGGCTTGCTCGCTTCATGCCCTATCCATGAGGATATCCATAGACAGGATGCAGACCCAGAGGCATAGCATGCTTCTACTGTGAGACTTCTACATCCTTGTGCTTGCTCAAATGTTTTGAAAGGTTTCAGTCATCTTTCTAGGTGGCAGAGTGCATGTTTACGTGAAGTAAATAATTAGGTGTTCTAGCGTCAGGCCATTCACAGGCTCTCAAAACAAAAAGTGGAGGTGTTCAGATAATCCAAAGAAAAAAGAATAAGCTAAGTGTGAAATAGTTATTTATGGACCTTTTGGAATTACTCTCCTTTTTTATTAGCAATAGAGCTTTTTGTTTTGGAGATAACTATTTTAACTTCCTATATAAAGAAGTGCTTAAGACGCTGTCTTTTCAGTTACGTAGTTATACCATAGTACATAGGAGAAATGGCAGAGAAACTCCATTTTCCAAGTTGGATCAAGGTGGTAAAGGGTCAGCAGTACATCTGCAAATATGGTTGTCATGTGTGAAGTTATATTCCGTGGAAAAATTATTTATAAAAGTTTGTAAAGTGTGATTCTTCATTCTTTAAAGGTACTTATCAACACTGTTTACAGTCTAACAAGGTGTAAAATTCTGGGTTGTTTGTGGTTACATTAAATATGCCTTTTTCCAATTTTTAAGGATATTATCCACCACCTCCAACAGTACCAGCTGGTGTGGCTCCCTGTGTTCCTCGCTTTGTGAGGTCCAATAACGTTCCAGAATCCTCCCTCCCACCTGCTTCCGTGCCATATGCCGATCATTACAGTACATTTCCCCCCCGAGATCGACTGAATTCTCCTTACCAACCTCCTCCTCCGCAGCCGTATGGACCAGTTCCTCCTGTCCCTTCTGGAATGTATGCTCCAGTTTATGACAGCAGGCGCATCTGGCGCCCACAGATGTACCCACGAGATGATATTATTAGGAGCAATTCTTTACCTCCCATGGATGTGATGCACTCATCTGTCTATCAGACATCATTACGTGAGAGATACAACTCTTTGGATGGGTATTACTCTGTGGCTTGTCAACCTCCAAACGAACAGAGGACTGTGCCTTTACCAAGGGTAAGTGAGAGCCCAGAAAGGGAAGGATGTAGTCTTGATTCTGAAGGTTATTACTGCAAAGTTGGTAAATAACTAGCATAGACCTCTTCTGTTTATTTGGGGTTACAGTGGTCAAGACATGTGACCTGGGCAAAGTTCTTGGTTCGTTTTTAACCTTAATAAAATAGACTTGTAAAATAGACCACTTGACTCTGCATTAGGACCAGAGCCTCTCTGCCTCTTTAATTCCTGTGCATATTACTTGAACTACATATTAAATGTTTGAGTTGCCATACCTGGGCCAGGTTATTCCCCTAAATCCTTGTGAAATTCTTCTAGGGATATCAATGGAAAGACCCAAGGGAATTTGGGGGTCCAAGGGTGTCCCCTGCAAGTTATTTACCTTCTGGTTAGAGTATGATAGGATATACAGGCCTATATTTATTTTTGCTAGGAGCCTTGTGGCCATTTGAAGACTGGTTATGATGAGCAATTAAGACGGAAGCCGGAGCAATGGGCACAGTACCACACACAGAAAACTCCTCTGGTATCATCAACCCTTCCTATGGCAACACCATCTCCAACACCGCCTTCTCCTCTCTTCAGTGTAGATTTCAGCACAGAGGTGGGAGGCCAAAGAAAGTCTTTATTTTCCCTTCGTGTTTCTGTAAGATGCTATTTAATATTTCTAGTAAAGATTTTCTGCCTGCCATCTATTGTTCATAAAATTAATTTATTCTTCTAGCAAAAGGAAAGTGATATCTAATAATGAATACATTCCATTTAATATTAAGGTGATGCTAAACATGATTGCTGAAAAAAAGGTCATGAAGTGAAGGGATTAAATTTACCCTTGCTAAAGGAAATTTAGCCTTGCTAAAGGCTTTGTGACCCTCCAGGTTTTTGTATAGGGAACAACAGTTGTTTTCCATTAAGGACCTTCCCTTTTATACTCCACATGGCATTATGACATGATGAGTAGACTGAATCAAGCTGCAAATGCTTGTCAAGTCCCAGAGAATATATATCCCTTAAAAGTGGCAAAAGGCATTGGTAGAACATTGTGTACTGATGTGATAAGCTCTGTAAACAAGAATGGAAACTCAACAAATAGGAGTAGTTTGCTTTTGAAGAAAGAAAAAACCTAGTGATATTTGTTTTTTATATATGTAAATTAAATGCATCCAGGAAATTAGTTTGAGAACCACTGTGCCAGGGACTCTTTGTGGTGGTTTGACAGTTCCGTTGATATTTGAGGTGTTAAACTGTCATTATTCAGAAAATGTCTTGTAAGGTAGGTGTACCTGAAGTCCCTTACGGGTGCATTCAGGGTAGATCGGGATTTAGTGCTTTTCATTCAGGTTGGAGGGTTCCAAGTCATACTTCTGTCTGCCACTGGCTTATACATTAAAGGAAAATGCATGGCTTCCTCTCAGTTTAATTACTGTAGGTATTTGCCTGAAGAAACCTGCCACTGACATAGTGACACTGATTTCAGTCTCTCATCTTGGCAGACCAGGCAGTTATTTGTAATGGCAAAGCTTGCCCTCCTCTGACAGCTGTTAGCTGTACTGGTTTAAAATTTGACTGAACAGGTTATGTTGTCCCTGAGTCAAGTCTTGAATACAGCTAGAACTCCTTAATTGACTTTTGAGATAATTTGAATAGAAAATGTCTTATTTTAATATTGAATTCCCTTTTTTTGTTGTTCACTGTATTCCCTTTTCCATAGTTCTCAGAGAGTGTCAGTGATTTGAGTGGAACTAAATTTGAGGAAGACCATCTCTCTCACTATTCACCATGGTCTTGTGGCACTATCGGCTCTTGTATAAATGCTATCGACTCGGAGCCCAAGGATGTGATTGCCAATTCAAATGCCGTGTTAATGGTAGGGGTTTTCTGCGTGTTCTCCCATTAGTGTAATGCTGAAGTGTCTTCTGTTTGGTTAAACAAGCCTTTTTTTAAAGTTGCTATCTTCTGTTCTTAGTATTTCTATCTTCTCTTAGTATTTTAAAATTGTTCTGCCCATTTGAAGTTGTTTGGACTATCTTTTCCCAGTTTTGTAAATAAACAGTGTATTCAGTGACAGATGTAGTGCCGTTAATACAATTCTCAGATGTCTGAAACAACTATTTTAATAACAGATCTCTAAACCAAACTTGGTAGCCAAAATATTTTGAGTAGATTGTCTGTAAACTGATAAGAATCTTTCATTTTAGATGTGCTCTCTGATTATTAGTGGAATAAAAATTTTAATTTTGTCTCTCTTCAGAGTTCTTTATATAAATGTGTTTGTGCACACATACATCCTTCCTATTTCTGAGGAGTCTAAAATAGTCTCAGCCGCGTTGCAGTGGCAGGCTTGGCTGGTTAATAGTCATTGTGGGCAGTTCAGAGCAGGCGTTTCCACTGCAGAAACACGTTTCCTATTTGGCGTAAGTGCAGTAGTCCATCCTGTATGAGTGAGTCGCTGGCCTTTTCAGGATTCTAAGATTTGCTACATTGCCATTGTTTCAGAAAATCTTTGCTTTGAAGTTAATCCCAAGAGCAATATACACTCAAGAGAAACACAGTTGAAATACTGTGGACCCAGGATAATCAGCATGAACTCTTAATCTTGGCTGTTTTGTACCTACAGAGAATCTGTATGAACTGTTTTCCTAGACTACACCTCTTGGTTGGAAGGCACATTCTCTTCTAATAAACAGCTTAATGCCAACAAATCTGAAAATAAAATACAGCTTACTTTTTTATCACCCAATTTCTGTGAGAGGAAAAAAAACTAACTGAAGGACTTTAGGGAACAAAAAATACATTAGATGAATCGTGGAATACAGTTTACCCCTGGAGGGGTAAGAGCTCATGCTCTTTGGAGACTTTCTGCTATATAGAGTAGCAGGCTACCTTTATGTACTATGAAACAACTGTAACCAAATCTCATCCCAAGCATTCTTTGATACTGCCTCCTTCAAGTATAGGAAAGGGTGCTGAAGGACCTTAAAGCATATTGAACTTTTTCTGCCTGGAAACACAAGCTTGGAAAAACAAAGTTATTTCTTCTAGCACTGGCCATAGCTTTCTTGGGGTCAGTTTGCCATTAAAGGGCAATAGTTCAATCATTAAGGCCCATCTTGGCTGCCTAGTTGGACAGATTTTCAGCATTGTATTCAGCAAGAATAATCAAAGTCATTGGCCAACTGAAGAATTTGAATAACCTCAAATGAGTCCATATATCTTCTATCTCCTAAATATGTAGGATTTGGACAGCGGGGATGTTAAAAGGAGAGTGCATTTATTTGAAACTCAGAGAAGGGCAAAGGAAGAAGATCCTATAATCCCATTTAGCGATGGACCGATCATCTCCAAGTGGGGTGCAATCTCCAGGTCATCCCGCACAGGTTATCACACGACAGATCCTATTCAGGCCACTGCTTCCCAAGGAAGTGCTACTAAGCCCATCAGTGTATCAGGTACAAGTACAGGCTTCGTATGACAATATAGCATACATCCTGAGCATTTCATCCTGTTCATGCTTACTACAGCAATGAAGATGCAAACAGCTAAAATACCTGTATATCCCACTTTAAGAACAGAAAAGATAATGAATGGTATCTTAATTTGTTACAGATTATGTCCCTTATGTCAATGCTGTTGACTCAAGATGGAGTGCCTATGGCTCAGATTCCACTTCATCAGCACGTTATGCAGAACGGTATGGACTTTTTTTTCTGTGTTCTGTTAAAAGCATTTTCTATAGCTTGCTGTTCTTCAGAATCCTAATGGGGGGAGGAATCTGGAACCTATTAAGAGACATTGTTAATTTTAAAGCAAAAAGGGTTTTCCTATCCAGCATGAAGTCTTGGAAGAACTAGGTTAGAACTTGTGTAGCCTTTAATACTTAATGCAGCTATTAATACCCAATTACTAGCAATGTATCCTTTGAAAGTCCTAATCAAAGAATTGAAGTCAGGTACTGCCAAGTAGTCACGTCAAATTCTGCAACCTTGAGTAGTTTCTATTAAGTTTTCTTCCTACAGCTTACCCATACGTAAAATAAGGGTGTTTGCTTCATATAATGCCTTGGGGTATTGTGGGCCCCAATGAAGATGAAGAGCGTATTGTCTTAGTCTCATAGTTTCTGTCCAAAAATCTAACATTGATATACTAATGAAGTTTATGGGGCCTTTGATTTAGAGAACTTGGTTTTAATTCCTAGTTTGGCTTTCTTTCTCTTAAAGGGACAGGTTCATAGTTACAGATTTGTCTGGTCACAGAAAGCATTCCAGCACTGGAGATTTACTGACAATTGAATTACAGCAGGTAAGACCAGATATACACTGTGTTTTCTAAATTAAAAAAAAAAAAAAAAAAATTCGGTAAAGTGATTTTAAATAACTTTTCTTAGTGTAGCCTACAAAAAATATAGTATAATTTTCAAAATGATCACTAGCACCACAACACTTAGTATGATGCATAACAACTGCTAATACGAGCTGTTCCATTGACATCAGTAAGGCCATTTTTGGAGAAAGCGGTGGGCCTGTCAGCAAATGCAGCATAAAATAAATGCAGTGCATTAAAAGAGTACATAGTTATCTATCTAGCAAGAGAACTGGTCTTTTTGAGAGCTGGTTTATTCTGCCATTTGACAATACATGATTTAAGTGTAGTTATTGGTAATTGATATGTTTCTTTCCATAGGCCAAAAGTAACTCATTATTACTTCAGAGGGAGGCGAATGCACTAGCCATGCAACAGAAGTGGAATTCTCTAGATGAAGGCAGTCGTCTTACCTTAAATCTTTTAAGCAAGGAAATTGATTTGAGGAATGGTGAGGTAAAGAAAGGGGTAATCGGGATGAAACAATCTTTGAGGGGTTTTTGAATATCCCTAAGTGCATGCATTTTAGCATTCCCGATATTCATAACACATTCTGTGCAAGTTAAGTCAGTTGTTGCACCCAGGTATTTCCCTGAGATCAAGTAGGTGCACCTTCTGTGCTGCTGCTCTGATCATCCATTTACAAAATGGGAAGAATGTGACAATCGATTTTCATGCAGTCGTCACTGTTCGTTCTGCTTGAACATGTTATAAATCTAAACATTCTGCCAATGGACTCTGCAGAAGTTTCTACTTCAGTATTCATTTTATCTGTGTTTCAGTACTTCAATGTGATAAGATTTAGCTTTCCATCCTCTGTCTATGCCCGAAGTTCTGTTTGTGTCTAACTAGCTCTTTTGTATTGTAGAAATGTTGTGTCCTAGAAATGCATCTTCTGTTTTCACTTTAATACTTCTGTATGGCGTGAAGCAAGTGAAAAGCCAATTTGATATTTACAAAATGTATTCTTTTTTTTTTTTAAGACTGATTATACTGAAGACTGTGCAGACACAAAGCCAGATCGAGACATTGAATTGGAGCTGTCGGCCCTTGATACAGATGAACCTGATGGGCAAGGTGAACAAATAGAAGTAAGTACGAGAATCTGGGTGTCTAAAGAGGTCAGTGGCACCTTATCTTAGTTATTTAAAAAGCTTCTAAAATTTCTTTCTGAATTAGTATATTAAGTTGATAGTTGGTTTTGGTCTTTGTAGTGATATCAAACATTTGCCTTATTTTAACACTAGGGGTCTCGTACTTCTCATTCAGATACCTGGTGGTTAATATTACCCAAGTGAAAAGCAGCTTACTCTGCTCTTTGTCATAGCTTTCAGCTTTTTGTTCTTTACCTTTTGATAGCACTAGTGACGATGGGGAGTCTGTTCCTTTCCCCTTCCCCTCCAGTGTTGAGACTGTAGTTAAGAATGTTTTACATTGAAGTTTTACATTTAAATGCAATCATTTAATTTAAAATTTGTGCTCAGCTGATTTTACTAGTAAAAAGTCATTTAAATAACTGTAATCCAGTGTTCTTTTATTTTCACTACTCCTTCCTTGTTTGTTTGTAATTCATTGCATCTGCCCCAGTTTCTTCTTTGCTATTTCCTCCTTTGCTGTGCAGTCATAAAACATTCTGGTGTTCACTCCAAGCATTAGAATCAATTGTCTTTTTTTTTTTTTTTTATCATCATACACTTAAAAGAAATTAAGGTTCTTATCTGGAACATATTCCATAATAACATTCCAATACTGGCTTACAGTCCTGGCTACAGCTTCTGTTTGCTCTGCCTGTGATATGTGATGCAGTACCATAGTATGAACTGTGAATTGCCATTACATGGATGGAAGGACCTTCATCTCTAGCCTTTCCTCTACCCCTGATTATTGAAACAGCTCTCACTGTATTTATTGCCTCCTTTATAGCTTCCCTGATAAACCATTTTTTAGCAACTGATGTTTGTAATACTGTTCTTATTCACTGCTATCTTTGCATAATTATTTCTTTTCTTTTTTCTGTTAGTAAAATGTGGTAGACATTCCAATAGTATGAAATAAAAATAAGAAGCCTTTTAAAGAGACTCCCGTTTCTGTCAGCTTTATGTAGGGAATCATAATAGGAAAACTTAAACATGATAGTGACGGTATTGATGGACATTTCTCCTTTTCTCCTGTAGGAGATTCTGGATATACAGCTAGGTATTGGTTCTCAAGATGATCAGCTGCTCAATGGAACAACTGTAGAGAACGGGCATCCACTAAAGCAGCACCAGAAAGAATCTATGGAACAGAAGAGACAAAGTTTAGGTGAAGACCTTGTGATTCTGTGAGTGTTAGACAAAACAGCAGTGTCTGCCAGTATTAGACAAACAGCAGCATCAGAATAGTTGAAGCATGATTGTTTAAGGATGAACTACGTACCTACTCAGACTTGGATTAGACACCCGCGTTGTGTATACATGGTGAAGTGAGAAGAACCTGTTAAGAAATAGAATTAGGTCATAAACATGAAAGTCACAGGATGGTACCATTGTTCATACGCATTGTTGTAATTGTATATACTGAAACGTGCCACAGCTGTTAAAAATACCTTTCACATTCAGTAAGCAAAAAATGCGAAAGTATTTTTATAGTTAACAGAAATTCAGAAAAATTTCAAAAGGTTAAATGTCACAGTTTGCACAAATCTCCATAGAGAGGTAGTTTTTAAAATACACTATTTTAGGTTTATATGTTCTGTAGTGTTTAATGTGTAATGCAGCCTTTGAAAATGAGGCAGACTGCATTTATCACCTTGAGCGTAGCATTCCATAGTAGGATGTTTAGCCTGTTGCTAAAAATGAGTTTGTCAGTAGTTATTTAATGCACACAATTCAGTTCCGAATACTTGTGCATGTACTTGTTTAATATTTGTGTAACTTATTTTTCTCCTCAGGGAGGAGCAGAAAACAATCCTGCCCGTAACTTCTTGCTTCAGTCAGCCGATCACAACATCTGTTAGCAATGCAAGCTGCCTGCCCATCAGCACATCAGTCAGTGTTGGCAGCCTCATTTTGAAAACTGCTCACATTATGTCTGAGGATAAAAATGACTTTTTAAAGCCTGTTGCAAATGGCAGGATGGTTAACAGCTGAAAGGCATTCATCTTTCCAGCTTGTGACCACACCATGGAAGCATTTACACTAGCTTTTTATATATATAATAT
>JMFS01080813.1:0-20086 GCA_000699545.1 Podiceps cristatus
GAGGGGTGAGCGAGCGGCTGCATGGTTTGGTCACCGTTCAGGGTTAAACCACGACATTCTCTAACACCAGTTTCTCCATTCTCTACAGTTCTGTAGGGAGAGATGGCTATATTAAATATCAGTTGTACATTGTCCAGTTTTTACTGCTATCAATTCCAGAAAGACAGGATTTTTATGATTATGACCATTGATACTGATCTTAGTAATTTCTAGTATCACCTACAGTGATTGAGGATATTAATAGCGTTACTAACTTTACAATGGTGTGTTTAATATTTATGCATTATTAACATTTAATGGTAACGTGTAAACTTTACTGAAAGATAATCAATTGGCAGCAAGAACAAAAGAAGGTGGTGAACATTAAAACCTAAGACGGAATTATATTGAACACTAATGCATTCACTTTTGACCTAGTTCTGAATTTTATGGATCTTTTGTCATTGACTTCATTTGCATTACTTTCAAGTTTTTATTTATTCACATTTCACAAAGTACAGATGGAGGACTGCTTAGGTTCATTGTAGTCTGATAATGTTAATTTACAGGAAATGCATAGAGTTTGGTACTGTACTGCAGCGTAATAGAAAATGAGCTCAACTTTCAACATTGCCTTCAAAAAATTTTTCAATTACATTAAAATAAAATTAAACAGAGTTACTGGGTGCTTCTAGCATTCTGCATCCAGGTTTCCTTATTTGTAAATTACAAGAAGAAAGCCTTTGATTTCCTTGCTGTTTGAGCAAATAGCCCTTTTTAGGTCTGATTTGTACTTTAATATAGAGCTTTTTGCTTTAAAAAAACATGCATGTGCCTGTGCGGCAATATTTGATCTATCTTATTAAAGCAGCGCCGTGACTGGACTGCAGAAGCTAAGCAGTTCAAACAACCTCTGTAAAAATATCTATAAATAAGCACTACTACTTCTAAGAATGTGTGACAAAGTGTAAACTTTAATGGTTGTAAACTTTGGTGACTTGGAAAGCACTTTTTTTATAGCCACAATTTATTTAGATGTTTCAACAACTGCACATTTCATACTCACAAGGCAAATTCAGCATTTCTCCACATTATATTTCAGTCTGCGTATGAATATGTGTGCAGCGATGTAATGATATAGACAGTAGCAGTACATTAGGTTTAGCTGAGATTATCTGACCAATTGTACTTAAGATGGTGAGACTTCAGCAGAAGTTCCTGGAAGATCTAAAGCTGCCACCAGTGTCACGAGTCTTACTATAGTATTTCTGTAAATGAGGAAGAGGAGGAACATAGTGAGACACACAGCAATTAGCTATATGTGCTTTAGTGTTTTGGATTTCAGCTTCCTGTTCCAGTTGTGGCTGTATTTCACCTGCAAAATATTCTTTCCTATTAAATCATACCAACAATGTGAAGAGCACGTGTGTACTTTGACTAAAAAACTTACCAATTCAAGTGGGCTGCCTCAGCTGTAAGACATGAACTCAGAAGTGATAAAGCATGGCACTGTTTCAGCAAAATGGAATAAGAAATCATTTTGACAGAGCTTAGATCTTGGTCCGGGCTGCTGAATGGGTTTGAATGTGGGATTTATTATTCCCCACCCCCCTTCCTTTTTCTTCAAGGTCGATGTTTCTTATTTTGTGTAGAGTACATCTTACATGACAGTATAGGAAGAAGTGCAAGCTGGCTAGGTTAATGCTTTTGGGGTCAAAATGGATTCCTGAATGCAGGGAAACAGCACCTGAGAAATGATGTTCACTGTCACCCCATAAAGGCAAACACTGACCAAACGTCAGAGGATCAGACTGCAAATCTTTACTAGAGGCTCATTAAGAATGATTTTGAAGTAAATATTTCAGTCTATCAATAAGTAAAGGAAATTCTTCCCCTCTGCTTAACTCCCTTGACTGAATGGAATTAAAGGAGAGTGGAAGCTGTTGCTGTGATGTTAGAAAGATGATTATGTCTGAGAACTGGTTCTCATTTACTGGGTCTGCAGACACCTTTAAAATAGCATAATTATTCAGGTAATTAGCACTAGAAATAATACATTTTTTTTTGTTCATTTCCCATCCTATCCTTTGCTAATGCAGGAAACGTGATTAAGGTGAGTAGCAATGATTTTTTTTGAAGATGACTTGACATTTGCCTGTGATAAGAACAAATTTTTAAAATGCCTGATCCATAGTCATGCAGATGACTGGCTACAGAGTGTCTGTGAGACTAGTTCATCTCTTTTGAAGCTCTCTTGGGGCCTGAAAGCAGCAAACCTGTGCTCCTCTGATCACAAAGGGAGATAATGTTTCTTTTGCTGCTGTTCCATCCTACATGCTAGAAAAATGATAAAGCCTCAGTCACATGTACACTGGGCTAGAATAACTCTTTATTAACCTCCCACCCTGTACAACTTCCTGTGACTTATACATGTACATAAATAATGCTACCACATTTGCTACCACGTTAGAGCTGGTCCAAACACCTTATGATGAATGTATATCAACTATTTTACTTTTTTTTTTTTTCAATAAAAGACTGATGTTCATCTAAAATTAATGAGATGATAAAATAAACAGAGCATCTAATCTAACTCATGTAAGGGGGATGGTATTTCTTTAAAATGTTGGTTCCAAAACCAAAAGATTGCACGCTCATCTTTACTCTTATGTTTATGTACGTTATGTTTAAGTTGTCATTTCTTCCAAGACTTTCTCTGTAAAGAAGGTCACATTAGCAGCTGCAGTTTAAAAGCGCACCTTGAAACTGCATGTAGCATGTAAACTCCTCTCAGGTAAACACAGTATATCATGTCTCAAACATAACAACTAAATCAAGTGACTTCAATGAGGTTATTCCAGAACGTTACTAGTTTCCATAAGAACAGATACAGGCAGTATCTGTCTGATAGAATCACATTGGCATTTTCTGCTACTTCAGGTTGAATTGCTGTTGTCATGTAAATGAAGGAAGTTATAGAAGGCCATATGCCTAGGTGTCTAGACAAGTTGTTGTTTATATCTCATCACTAAAAGCTATTCACACTGAGGTCAATGACACATTTGCTGGGACAATTTCTTAAATAAATTTTATCAACTGTACTGATTTTAGAGCAACTATTCAATTTTACATTAATCAAAAAAAAAAAAAAAAAAAAAATTAGATCTCGCTCCAGTGAAAAATTTAGTCATGCTGATTTCAGTGGTACTGGATCAAGATCCAATACTCTGTTCTTCAAAAGGGAAAGAAAATAGAACCAAGCCTTAAGAACACAGGAAGTGCTGTGTTTCTAGTATATCTTGGCAGCATCGCACTCAGTATTATGTTCATCAATGTCACAATCACTCCTTTAAAGCAAAAGCAATGATAAGAAAACAGGTATGGATTCTTGGAAATGTAAAGGTATCAGGGGGCTGTGTGCATATTTTTATTTGTGACAATTGTCTTCTTGTATTGCTCTGTAGTTGAATTTTTCCACTAATAACCTTGAGTCATCAGCACACTGATGCAGAAAGCATAGAGTATTAAAAACAGCATGAAGCTTTTAATGTAAAACACCATTTTCCAGGGAAAAAACAAAATGATGCTAACCATGGCAGAGCAATATGCTGCTATGTTAATCAGTGTAGACTCTTTTATGCCAATTAACTTCAAATTCTACAGTGTGTGATCACTAAGAAGAATCTGATTTTATAGTGTCCTGCACTGAAGTTCAGTAGCCATGTAATTCTTATTTAACTTGTATTAAAATGTAGAAGGTGAACAGAAAGCTTATAGTAGAGGTCAGGCAGTTATTTATCCAGTAGGCCAGGATGAAGACAGTACAGACAAGTCTCTTAGAAGTTTTGCTTTGGTCAGTTGATTTTTTTTTTTTCTCCAGTCTCCTTCAGGACAGGAGCAGGTCAGACATGAGACAGCATCAATTCTGTTTCTCAGAGGAAGAAAATTGTGGTGCTTATTCTCTTTGACACACATTATATTCTAGAAGACATGGGGAAGCAGGCACTATTCTTGCCAGTATGAATATCAAGAATGGTTGTTCTGAACATAGTATGAAGGACACGGATGGTTCTTTTTATAGTCCTATAGCTTTCTATACATGAAGTCGGGATTCTCCTTCCTACCTGCATTGCTGTATCTGCAGTAACTGTAGTAACTTGATTTGATTTCATTATGTAAAACTGTCATTGCAAGAGACCTTTTTTACCTTCCTTCGAGGAGTCTTATAAAAATAACATCCTGGACCCCACAGTTCCTATAAACATTCATTTTTGTAACAATTTAAAGAAATAACTTACTGGTGGTGCAAATTAAATGGTGTACGTAATGCTTGTGGTGATAGCTGGCCATAACTTTCTCTGTCTTCATCATTCATAGTATCTCTTCAGTTTCTAGCTTCTCCTTCTTCTTGCTTAGAGTACCTTTAATTTTAGAATAAATTACAGAGAATTCCTATTGCTAGTTCTATCTTATCCATGCTCATAAGGCTTCTGTTTGAATTGCAAACTGAACATGAGAACTATACTACCAGATGAATTTTCCTCTGTGTATTTAGGACTGATTCAAGTCCCAGTGATAGGAATCAGAGTTTTCTTATTGACTTTCCTATGAGGTGGATTGAGCCCTTAGGTGGTCCTTCTAACTCTGGTTCTCTAACTACTAATGCAGCAGCTAGGAGGAACTAAAGTATATCTCAGTTATTAACCACTTTAACAACATGAAGTGGGAGTAACTACAAATGTATCATTGAAGAGGGAGGAGATAGTAATTAGAACTCATGATTCCCCCTTAATGAAAAAGAAACAAATTTTGTATGAATAAAACCGGCAAATAATCTAGTATTAGTCCTCCAGTAATTTTAAATCAAATTCTATAAATGAAAATATAAGTCATGAAAATAGAAAAATTGATGCAATCAAGGTACAAATCCATACTCCTTTATACTACCCGCCTATAAGTCTTTTTCTGAATTTTAGACTGGCTGAGCTTGAAATCCCACAATGTTCCCTTATTTTGATGTAACAGAAACTTTCTGTCATCCTAATAATTCCTGTCAATACTGTTGTTCTTTCTTCTTGTTGAGGCTGAGAAAAAGAGACTAGTAAGGTGTTTAATGAAATGACTGTATGTCACTTCCACGTATACTGCTCAAATAATATCTTGCAAGATAGCCAGAAAATGATTCCCGCTTAACCACAAGAGCAGAATGCTGTGAGAAATACATAGTTGGAAAAAAAAATGGGAATAGTATGACAATATGCTGATTGTCACTTTTTGCAGTAGAATCATAGAATCGTATCATAGTTTGGGTTGGAAGGGACCCTTAAAGGCCATCTGGTCCAACCACCCCTGCAATTAGCAGGGTCATCTGCAACTACATCAGGTTGCTCAGAGCCCCGTCCAGCCTGGCCTGGAATGTTTCCAGGGATGGGGCTTCTACCACCTCTCTGGGCAACCTGGTCCAGTGCTTTACCATCATCATTAGAAAGAACTTTCTTCTTTCCATCTGGTCTAAATCTACCCTCTTTTAGTTTTAAACCATTACCCCTTGTCTTATCACAACAAATCCTGTGTTTTCCCCATTTTTCTTATAAGCCCTCTTTAAGTACTGAAAGGCCACAATCAGGTCTCCCCACAGCCTTCTCTTCTCCAGGCTGAACACCCCCAACTCTCTGAGCCTGTCCTCACAGCAGAGGTGCTCCAGCCCTCAGATCATTTCTGTGTCCCTCCCCTGGCCCCGCTCCAACAGCTCCATGTCTCTCCTGTGCTGAGGCCCCAGAGCAGACGCAGGACTCCAGGTGGGTCTCACCAGAGTGGAGCAGAGGGGCAGAATCCCCTCCCTCGACCTGCTGGCCACGCTGCTTTGGATGCAGCCCAGGAGATGGTTGGCTGCCTGGGCTGTAAATGCACATTGCCGGCTCATGTCCAGCTTTTCACCCACCAGTACCCCGAAGTCCTGCTCCGCAGGGCTGCTTTTGATCCCTTCATCCCCCAGCCTGTGTTGGTACCAGGAGTTGCCCTGACCCAGGTGCAGGGCCCTGCACTTGGACTTGTTGAACCTCATGATGTTTACCCAGGCCCACTTCTCAAGCTTATCCAGGTCCCTCTGGATGGCATCCCATTCCTCAGGTGTGTCAGCTGCACCACTCAGCTTGGTGTTGTCCTCAAAGTTGCCGAGGATGCACTCGATCCCACTGTCTACGTCATTGATGAAGATATTGAAGAGTACTGGTCCCAGTACTCCCAGACCCCTGAGTGACACCACTTGTCACTGATCTCCATCTGGACATTGAGCCATTGACCACTACCCTCTGGATGTGACCATTCAACCAATTCCTCATCCACCAAACAGTGAACCCATCAAATCCATCTCTCTCCAATTTAGAGAGAAGGATGTTGTGGGGAACTGTGTGAAAGGCCTTGCAGAAGTCCAGATAGACAATGACTGTAGCTCCCGCCTTGTCCACTGATGTAGTTACTTCATACACTCACTTCCAGGAAGCAGATGTGAATTTCCTTGGTGCATTTTAACTTTAAAAATTCACATCTAAGTCACCACCATGGATCACCCATCCTTAAGGAATATAAAATAAAAGACTGTATAAAGCAACTGTATGAATTGCCTGTTTCAGACAATAGTGATGGAGTTTAAGTGATCTTTGTATACATTGAAGAAGTGTATTTGAAGTATAGTATGACAGTATTTTTGGGGGAAGCCTGAATGTCTTAGTCTGATAACAGAATTCACTACTTATGTTGCACTTATATTTGCGAAGCCATCACCAAAATTGGTAATGCTGAAAGCTGAAGCTTGTCTTATGAAAATGGTGATGATTCAGTACAGATTTAGAAAGGCAAACAAAAAAGTTCTATGAACCACGCCCCCCAATACCTCTGTCACTTTACTCATGGCATACACTGTATTCCTATATCTTCCTTCTTCAAGGAATATACAAGGGAAACCAAGAATAATTCTTTTTGTTTTATTCACCAGTTAAGTGTGATGCTGAGCTGGATGCCTTAATCAGCTTCTCACATGATCTCAATGCAGCAGAAGGAGGATCAGACCAACATCCCAAAATTTGTTTGGACAATTACAGGTTTTTATAAGCAAAAATTTGAGAGAGAAGAATAAGACTCTCTTTTTCTGAAACCTCTTGTACCTATATAGTTTTGTAATACTTCATCTGAAAAAGAGTCTAGGAAGGAAAGAGAAAGGTTGTCCTGCTAGAGAAATGCCATATAATTTCTTTGAACTGTCTTTTGGATTGAGAATTCAGGAACTTAAAGCTTTCAAGAGCTTCATAGCAAATTTCTGTTAGAGGTATCTCAAAATGGGAAAGGTAGGACAGTTGAGATGTAAAGAGAGGATGCATTACACTGTACTGTTGCCTCTCCCTGAAGAGAATGTTGAGCATTTGGGTTCCAAGCAGGATGTCTGGGAACAACTCTAAATAGAAGCCAAATTTTTATGCTGGCTAAATGTTTCAGAATTTTCTATTTGACTTTTCTGATTCCTGAATTTGGATTTTTTTTTTTTTTTTTTTTTAATGGAAGTGAAGCAGTATAAAAGAGCTAGCCAAGAGCATATCCATGCCTTTCCAAAGCAAGACAAAATGCATGAGCTTGTAAGAAAAGGAATAACATTTGCATATATATAGCCTAAATGAGAATTCATTTTTCTTCTTTGAAGTATGCAAGGAAATTCACAAAATACAGGGCTTTCTGAAATAAGGTGATACAACTAACCAATAGAAATATTACTACTATTACAATTAGTTTTGTGACTCCATCACAACCCTGGGAAGCCTGTTCCAGTGCTTAGCAACCATTTTGGTGAAGACATTTTTCCTAATACCCTGTCTAAATCTCCCCTGGCACAACTCAAGGCTGTTTTCTCTCATCCTATTGCCTGTTACTTGGGAGAAGAGACCCACACCCACCCCACTACAGCTTCCTTTCAGGCAGTTGTAGGGAGCGATAAGGTCTCCCCTCAGCCTCCTTTTCTCCAGACTGAACAACCCCAGTTCCCTCAGCCGCTCCTCAGAGGACTTGTTCTCCAGACTCCTCACCAGCTTCGTTGCCCTTCTCTGGACACGCTCCAGCACCTCAGTGTCTGTCTTGTAGTGAGGGGCCCAAACCTGAACACAGCACTCGGAGGTGCGGCCTCACCAGTGCTGAGTACAGGGGAACAATCACTTCTCCAGTCCTGCTGGCCACAATGTTTCTGATAGAAGCCAGGATGCTATTGGCCTTCTTGGCCACCTGTGCACACTGTCAGTTCATACTCAGCTGGCTGTCAACTTATACCCTTGATAGACATCGGAGTATGCTTGTGTGTGTCTAACTGTGCTTGAGTGGCAAATGCCATTCAGAATATCCAGTGGTGTATAGATTAGAAGGTAGTAATGCATACAAATTGAGAACAGTAGATCACTTAAACATGAAGCTGTGTTCAAATGTAAATTTAGAAAGTAATTTACATCAGGAATTGTTTTATTACATTGCTTTATCCATAATTACTTTAACTGAAATTGGTACAGTTTTTTTTATTTCTGAAATTCATGAATTTAATTTTCATGATTAATAGGTATGTGTTCATAAACTACTACTTCTGCTGTTGGTGTGAGATAGTTAAAATCTTTAAACAAAAAAATTTCCAAACATATTTAAGCACATGACTAATGGTGATGAGTACAGGAAAACTACTGACATGCTTAATTTAAAGCCACACATAAGTGATTTGCTAGTAAGAAGTCACAGGAGAGTATGGAACCGGATAGTTTTCTGGTTCACTATTTTGAATTGAAGTAGCTCTCAAAAAAGCATCTCTTCTGTTGAAAGAGAAAGAAAAGGTCTAAACAGATTTCCTTTTCTATCTTGTGCCATCACAGCGTGACTCATAGGCGGTGAGCAGCTGAACCTTTCTCTAAAGTGTGTTTCATATCTCTGAACACTTCGCATCAGCACTTTTTTATTGTGCTTTTTTGGTCTTTTTATTCATAAAAGTTTTAATGAAATTAGCCTTGGTAAAATAGCTGTAAATTCAAGACAAAAATGACTAAATTGTAAAATTAAAGGGTGCTCTGATTTCTGATATGTCACATTATTTGCTGTAGAAAGGAGCAGCTGGAAAAGATAACAAATACACAGAATATCAAGGCAAAATTTTGGCTAAGAATTCAGACAGTTATTTTTTGCCAGTCTGACTGAATTTAATTCAATTTACTTAAGACTGTTGTAAATCTATGTACCCAATTGCATTTCTAGGCTGTGTGAGCAATTGTGGTTTTTACTGTACACTGGGGGCATGAATTCTTGTCTCTATAATTTTTTAGGGGCATATGAGTTACTCAGTAATAGGTTTCTGGAGAGAGTAGAAAAAGATCCAGAACTCAGAAGGTTTTAATCTCTTTTTTTTTTTTTTTTCCATTAGCATTGGCAGGTGCTATTGTGGCTGTGTGCTATGTGATAGCATCTCTGTGACCCCAAAGTCTTTCCCAGGCACTCATGCCCTCCTTTAAACTTCATTAGACATTGATTTCGTAGAGGTACTTCCAGTTTCCTGGAAGAAAAGTCCTTAATTTTATCTTAGTTTACAAGTAAAGGTAAAGTTTTTCAATGGTAATAGAAAGAAAGACAGACAGACAGACAGTTGTATGGGACATGTTTTCTTTGCATCAAGTATGAGAGCTGCTCAGTCAAGTCTTTCTGCATGTGAGAATATTTAATTGATCTACTTAAGTCATGGTGATTAAGACATTTATAGAAATTGATGGGAAAAGAGCGAGTCTCTTCACAGAATTTACAAAACTATAATCATTAGTTTTGCCCTGATGTGAATTCTCTGCAGAGAGGCCGCAATGTTTATGGACTCTTTTGGTATCGTACGTTTTCCACTCAGTGAATAGTTTTTTCTCATTATGTTTCTGCCATTGAATTGTTAGATATATCTATATGCTAGGATTGTAACCAAAATAACTCTTTTCACTTTTTAAATTGATTTTTGTTTTAAATTTATTTTCATTATCTTAACTGGGGATAAAGAACTCAAATCATCAAATCTTAACAAACTGATCCCAGATGGACATCATGTTATAAATTTTGGAAGTTAAATAAACTCTATCTCTGATAATCCCCAAATAAAACCTATGCACAAATAAATTGATCTCATGATGTCAGGGTGACTTTTAATGCGGTTTTACTCCCTTCCCGAGGTCAATCTGTGTTCCAGATCCAATGCAGCACATCTGCACAACATTCCAGCAACCTTCCCGATCTAGCAGTGTAGTATCCAATGTCCAGTCTTTACCAGGATGGCAATGACACCTCAGTACTGTACTTGTCTTTCTCATCTTGCTTACTATGCTTTTGGTGGAATAGTACATTTGGAATAAATAAAGAAACAAAGCAAGCTGTGTATATATAAGAAGAAAAAGCACCCTCCTGTGAAATCCATGTGATAAATTGTCTTTATGATGTGCATTTTGTTGCATGCTCATGATTCCTGTCATAAATTCTCCTGAGAATATATCTTGAATTGCAAATCTACAAGTGTATGACATTTTATACATACACTGCATAAGAGTGTATGCTTACATGTGTATTTATACCATTTTTCTCTCCCCCCTACCCCACTGAGATATTGAGAGCGATGCAAGGTAGTGGAATGGAAGAATCCAGCTTTCTGAGTAGATGGCTCACATTTCCATCACGAGATGGGCTAAAAATACCATCTCTTGAAAATGAAGCATCGTATATCTGTGTCAGTTACTGGTTAGATCCTGCTGGCCTCATGCAGAATTGAGTAGCAAAAGCTTTTTGTTCTCTGTGGGAATGAGGCAGAAAAACTATAACACAAGGCTGTTTTTAGAACTCTCTAAACTTTTTATGCATGTTTAGTTGCCAGTATGTTTCAGACTGGCTAATTGTGGGGTGTAGTGCAGGGTTACACAGACCTTTATTTAAGATGATCTGTACAAGTTACTCATGGCTTCACATAGAACCTTGGAAAGCACAAGAGAATAGCCAAAAGCTATTTTAAAAACTAAAAGTTACATTTATCAAATAGATGGTTTGAACATTCTAATAATGTGAAACTTTGAAGGAAGGACTAAGAAAAAGATGTAATCACAGCTATGGATCATCATCTTCCAAATGGGTCACTTCTACAGATACATTCTTACAGGTGCAAATTCTCCTTTACCCGCAGATACATGTCTTCAATTTTTGGAGTATTTCCACTGTAAAAAAAAGAGTTTCTTTGCATTTGTGGAAACAGGCAATGTCTATCAAGGGTTGACAGCCATCTGAGTATAAACTGACAGTGTGCACAGGTGGCCAAGAAGGCCAATGGCATCCTGGCTTGTATCAGAAATAGTGTGGCCAGCAGGAGCAGGTAAGTGATTCTTCCCCTGTACTTGGCACTAGTGAGGCTGCACCTCGAGTGCAGTGTTCAGTTTTGGACCCCTCACGATAAGAAGGACATTGAGGTGCTAGAGCGTGTCCAGAGAAGGGCAACAAAGCTGGTGAAGGGTCTGGAGAACAAGTTCTGAGTGGAGCAGCTGAGGGAACGGTCATTTAGCCTCGAGAAAAGGAGGCTGAGGGGAGACCTTATCAATCTCTACAGCTACCTGGAGAGAGGTTGTAGTGAGGTGGGTGTGGGTCTCTTCTCTGAAGTTTTGGGGAGAAGTTGCTCTCCCAAGGACAAGAGGAAATGGCCTTAAGTTGAACCAGGGAGGTTTAGATTACACATTAGGAAACATTTCTTTACAGAAAGGTTTATTGGGCAGTGGACAGGCTGCCCAGGGAAGTGGTGGAGTCACCATCCCTGGAGGTATTTAGAAGATGTGTAGACATGGTGATTAGGGACATTCACCCGCAGCAAATTTGCAGACAACACCAAGTTGAGTGACAGTGTTGATCTGCTTGAGGGTAGGAAGGTTCTGCAGAGGGATCTGGACAGGCTGGATCAATGAGCCAAGGCCAATTGTATGAGGTTTAATAAGGCCAAGTGCCGGGTCCTGCGCTTTGGCCACAACAACCCCATGCAATGCTACAGGCTGGGGGATGAGTGGTTGGAGAGCTCCCCTGCAGAAAAGGACCTGGGGGTGTTGATTGACAGTGGCTGAATATGAGCCAGCAGTGTGCCCAGGTGGCCAAGAAGGCCAACGGCATCCTGGCTTCTATCAGAAATAGTGTGGCCAGCAGGAGTAGGGAGGTGATCGTGCCCCTGTACTCGGTGCTGGGGAGGCCACACCTCCAATACTGTGTCCAGTTCTGGGCCCCTCACTACAAGAAGGACATTGAGGTGCTGGACCGTGTCCAAAGAAGGGCAACGAAGCTGGTGAGGGGTCTGGAGCACAAGTCTTATGAGGAGCGGCTGAGGGAGCTGGGGTTGTTCAGCCTGGAGGAGAGGAGGCTGAGGGGAGACCTGATCTCTCTCTACAACTACCTGAAAGGGGGTTGCAGGGAGTTGGGTGTTGGCCTCTTCTCCCAAGTGACTAGTGATAGGACGAGAGGAAGTGGCTTCAAGTTGCAGCAGAGGAGGTTTAGACTGGATATTAGGAAAAATTTCTTTACTGAGAGAGTGGTGAGGCATTGGAATGGGCTGCCCAGGGAGGTGGTGGAGTCACCCTCACTGGAGGTGTTTAAGGAACATGTGGACAAGGCATTGTGGGACATGGTTTAATGGGCATGGTGATGTTGGTTGATGGTTGGACTTGATGATCTTACAGATCCTTTCCAACCTTAGTGATTCTGTGATTGTTTAGTGGTAGACTTGGCAGTGCTAGGTTCTGTTATGTTGGACTCAATGATCCTAAAGGTCTTTTCCAATCTAAAAAATTCTGTGATTCGATGTCTTTACAGTTATGCTTCTCAAAAAAAAAAAAAAAAAAAAAAGTCTGATCTAAGTCTGATCTCTGTGGAGCAGGATTGATGGAAGTAACTTAGGAAAATGGTTACCAATAAAAAATTAAGTAGTGGAAAGAGAGTGTACCTGACACAAAAGTGAGGTTTTGTTTTTGAGACTGAAACTCATTTTCAAATGGAGGTCAGGGTAGCATAAGTTTTTCCCCGAGCAGGTCTTTGGTCTCACCTTATACAATATGTTTTGGTGTTATTTGTGTAATGCATTTAAATGATTTTTCTTGATTCTTGTTTTGTTTGAATAAACATGTTTACTGAGCTTAGCATGGGGTTGCTGTGAGGTTAGGAGGTAATGCAAATTTTGAAGCTTCACTAGGAATATAAGTTTACTGACCTGTGTTTAAAAAACAAGAGCAATGATTTATTACAACAGGCCTCGGTGGTGGCTGTAGGACTTTTTTTAATGATAGGGATTCAATGCGAAATCACGCTTCTGGCATTCAAGAGTTGCTCTCTGTTCTGGTTTGCTTTTGTGAGGTCACTCAATGGCACTATGGCTCCTCTTCTCCTCACCAGGGGACAAGTACCCTGAGAATAATATTTCTGACTAATATTTTGACGTTCTTATTTTTTAAAATTCTCTGTCTGCACCAGCACTCCTGGAATGTAAAGTGAAAACCTCAAACATGTTGACTCACCAACCACACAAGCGTGCTACAAAATGATGCATTAGCTCACATTGATTAAAATTGGTCTCATCTAAACAAATTAAGGGGTCTGATCTCTCATCCATATGCATGGGTAATTCTCATTAATGCTAATAGAGGGTATGTGCATACATGGATGGGAGAACAGACCTCTGAGGCTGACTGTTCAGTATCTGTTGCGTTTATTTTCTACAATGGCAACAAAACATTCAATATTAAGTGTTTCAATAATTTAGAGAAACACCAGAGGAGAGAAAGGTCAATAACGTACCTTTTCGTGTACCTTACTGTGGGAAATAGATAAAACAATATATCCTATCTCTTGTAAGCTGGGAGGTAAGTAGTATTTTTTACCTGCTACTGTTCTTTTGTCGTATCTGCTAACAAATTCACATTTATATGCCTGTGTTTTCAGAACAAAATGAGGAAAACACCAAAAGCAATAACGCTACAAAGTTTCATTCTTCCATAACAGTGAAACATTGATTTATATTGAATCTCTTAATGCCATCTTAATAATTTTCAAACTATAAATACCATTTACTGTATTTGAGCTTGTGCCTGTGCTACATATAGTGTATCAGCTGTAATGTCATCTAAAGAACTCCTGTGATTTAGTCATTTCATATTCAGTTAAGTGTTCTCAGAACACAGTCTGTCAAAACATTTTAAATATTTGTATAATACTGTAAAAATAGTTGTGCATATGTTATCAGACAGTAGGAGCTTAATTAGCATTCTTAACAGCCTGAGCTATACTGGGATAGGGAAAGTGGTGCATAGTAAAAGGGTTGATGCTTCAAGAGAATTTGTTCTCCAGGTACAAGGTCTTTACACTGAGCCCCACTGGGAGAAGCCAGTCTGGATTGTGTGAATTGTAGGAGCTTCTAAGTAAGAATTGATTCATTCATGAGTAATGAAACACAGAAGTCACAGATTTTTGGCAATGCTGGTGCCTAGGTAGCTGCTCTAGGTACAATGAAAACCTTGGAAAGCTCAGTCTGATCTGAGCTAGACATTCTGTGGTGGAAGGGGGAAAAACATGACCATGTGCATCTCTCTTCCTCTCCTAAGCACAACGTGGAGGGTCTCCTGGCCACCTAAGCCTAGTCTCCCAGTGGAAAACTAAACCACAGGATGTGATGGGGGCTTACAGAGCTGAATATTTTAGATTATTTGTCAGGGGTGAGGTAGCCACAGGGACAGAGCCTCAGCGATCCACGGCATAGTGGGTCCAGAGGAGGGCTATAAAAATGATCCGAGGGCTGGAGCAGCTCTGCTATGAGGACAGGCTGAGAGAGTTGGGCTTGTTCAGGCTGGAGAAGAGAAGGCTGCGGGGAGACCTGATTGCGGCCTTTCAGTACTTAAAGGGGGCCTATAGGAAAGATGGGGAAAATCTTTTCAGTAGGGACAGCAGTGACAGGACAAGGGGTAATGGTTTTAAACTGAAACAGGGTAGGTTTAGGCTGGAGATAAGGAAGAAATTCTTTACAATGAGGGTGGTGAGACACTTGAGCGGGTTGCCCAGAGAGGTGGTGGATGCCCCATCCCTGGAAACATTCAAGCCCAGGTTGGACGGGGCTCTGAGCAACCTGATCTAGGCAATGGTGTCCCTGCTCACTGCAGGGGGGTTGGACTAGATGGGCTCTGGGTGTCCCTTCTAACCCAAAACATTCTATGGTTCTGTGATTCTATGATTCTATGATATAATGTGAAACATATTTATAAGTAGAAAGGGATCTCTGTGTAAGGATGTTCTCCATGAGAGGTATTGTTTTTGCTGTTTATTTGCTTTCTAATATAGCTGGTTGGTATAAGCCACCAATGGCTTCATTACTGTCTTACATCATTACCCCAGGCCAATCTCTATTACTTTTTCCATAGCTACAGCCATTTGGCTATTGTTACCTGGGTTACTGTCGCCTGCTGACATCCTGCTCCAAATCTGTTACCTGGGAACAAAGTTGTTAAGAGTTCATCTGTGCTTTTCTTTCTTTTCTGTGCTTACCTCATCATTAGAGCAGGTCAGGTGTAGGCCAGAGCTTTTGGGTAAGGCCCTACATAACAATTAACTGTGCTTGGTTTGTTTTCATAGCACATACCGCTATCATGTAAAAGTTCAGACTGAGCATTGGGCAAGTGCAGTCAAGGTCTCAGTTACTTTAGTGGTGCTTTTAGGTAGGCTTTACCCTTTGGCAATTACCATACTTTGTCAGCATACTCTGAACTTGCCAGTGAGGGAGTGAGGCCTTTCATGTGTTTCTGATCAGAAAGACGTACCATGCAGTGATGCTTCTTCACATCCCTGCTTCCTTTAACTTCACCCAGCTTGTAACTTGATATAATTTGTTATACAGCATCACCAGGGTCATCTAGACAATTTTTGAAAGGTTTGGGATCTTGAGTTCTTCATTAGAGGTAAGGTTAAGGACAGAGTTATTTTGTGTGTCTTGCATTAGTATACAAAAGGCATCAACTCCCACAAATTTGCAAAAGTACTAACGATGTGTTTGAGTGGCAACAGAGCCTCTGAAACAGAGTTCTGTTCTGCACAGTGCTTTATGGTCACTTGAGGAGGTCACTGTCAATCACTTAAAAAAAAATGATGTTAACACCTTTGCGCAGTAAGAGGTAAATGTTACGGATTTGAAACATAGTCAATAATTAGTTCAGTAGTGCATGACCCAAAAATGAATCAGTTACTTCTCTACAGCAGTTAGTGTGATGCCACACTAGTATAATGTGTGGTGCCAAATTAAAAATACAAAAAGGAAGCCTTGCATGAAAGAGGCTTAAAATAGAAGATGACCAGGGATTTTTTTACATTTATAAAAGTACAAGCAATAGAGATGTGTGTTATTGGCAGGTGTTTCCTTTGTTTCATTTGGATGCTTTTTATTTAAACACACACATAATAAGATATTTTACTGGGTAACTAAAATGAATAAAGAAGCTTTTAGCCAGTTACTTCTAGTGGTGTATTAGAAGACAGCTCTGTATGTACAAACATAAGAAAAGTGGAGTTCCTTAATAAGTTCAGTGTTTTGTTCACGTGGTATGTGAATACCATGTTGGGGAATTTATCTTTAGTTAGGGAAAAAAAAAAAAAAAAAAAAAGATTAAAAGTGCAGGTTTTGTAGTATGTATTTCCTGCAAATGTGTCAGACTTGGTTGTGGGTTAGGGCATAGATCTTTAAAGCAATTCAAGTTTACCAAGAACCAGAATGACATGCAGAAAGAGGAGTGACAGGGTTTTGTTGTATAAATACGAGCCAGTCCCTGGCTTTTGGGGCAGAAGAAGGAGGTTGCCCAAGTAATTAAGACATAAAAATTAAAAAGAAGAGGAATTGTATAAGATGAAGAAGAGACATGAGTTACTTCCATTTGATTTGTGAACAAGCTGTTCTGTGCTGCTAAACCCCTGGGCATGGGGCACGACACCTTCTGCCCCAGGGACATCACAGGAGCATTTCCTCTGATTAAACGCATGTGGTGGGCTGTCACTGTCTTCCCACACTTCCTACTTTAGGGCTGGTTTTAGCTAGTTCCAGCTCTGTGCTATTGTTTTTCTGAAGGCTGCCTGTAGCCAGCTTCTGCAGATTTCCGTGTATGATTATAGAAAGGCTATGGTGTAGCTGGTTTTGTCTGGGAATTATAAGGCAGAAGAGAGTTAAAACTAAGTTAGACTGTAAAGACACGTATGAGTCCTTTTTCTGCTGCCTTGCTGAAAAAAAAAACCCAAACAAAAAAACCCACAAAAAAATCCCCCCCAAAACCCCGAAACCACTCCCCATGTATTTAGAGTATATCATTTTATTTTTCCTTTTGATTCTATAGTCTCTTTCTCATATTTTAATTATTTTCTCAAACAGTTGTCTGCATACTGTGGAAACCTGTCTTACTCTAGGATTTTGTCAGGCAAAACTGTGAATGTGCTGTAGATTCTAGAGAAATACAATTCTTATATAACCATATAATTTATTAAAATTACATCCCTTAATCTTGTATCTTTAAATAAATATGCATGCTTCATTAATTGACCAAAATAAATCAGTGGAAAAAATATAGTTTTTTGCGATTTTCCTTTAATAAGAAGAAGGACAAACAAAAACAGAATGAGAGGATCATGTGGGAGATTGTAAATTGATTTTTTTTTTTTTTTTTTTTTTTTTGATAGAACATGAGGGTTGCATTTCTGTTCAGTGCTATCTCATTTGAGTATTTGTGCTGGTATAAGAACATGCCACTAACAAGAAGAGTTGCAGAATGTTTTGTAGTCATTCTTATGTGTCCATTGAAGAATATGAAAAATTCAAGAATATAACATTTATTGTTGGTTGTGTTGAAATGAAGATGGATGTTTAGAGCTATATGAAGACTTGTGACAGTCTTAATAATTGGTTATACCTGTAAATGAGAGTAAGCCCTTAGAAAGGCAGAAGAGAGGGTTTTAAGATTTTTATTTATTTTTTTTTTTTTTCCTGGAGTATGTAGTAGTGTAGATTAAATGGAAATTTTATCATTTCCTAATCTTACACTAATGCTTTAATTAGCATTCTGCAATCAGATCCATGAATCCCTTCTGTTCACATAGAGGCAGATAAGCTTCAGCCTTACTATAGCTAGTACAAAAATATATATTCATACAAACTTCTTTTGTGGAATTAGATCATTTGATTATAATATTTTTGAAGATGTAATTTCTCTTACACTGTAACCTCTCAGTTATACTAAGTCAGGCAAAGCAGATTTTTTCATAGATGTAGTTAAGGTTAGAGGTGTTCATTAGCAGCTGAATGTCCTGCTGCTTCAGTGATGGCAATAGGATGAGCTTTTTAAATGGTAGGGTTATTTTTCATTCAGCATTATTCCTTTAGCTCATTTTATATAAAAATAATCCTACAAAAATAGCACTGAACAAGATAATTCAGTTTGTGATTGGCACACAGTCTAGAAGCCAATGTATGTTTCTTTTCCTCATTCTAAAAGGTACTTCTTTGCGAGGATGTCATTTTTAATACCCAGTTCTCTTTAAGTGGTATAATTTGGACTGCCTACATTTAGGTAGTTAAGTATTTATAAACAACGTACTTGATAATTTTATTCTTTGGTATGCCATTTGAAAAAAGTGGACAAAACAACTTTTATATACTAGAATGTTGTTATAAAGTTTGAAAAGAAATGTGAAGTCTTCAGACAAAGTTCGAAGCTATATTAGGATATAATGAACATAAATTTATGAAAGAGGTAGTACAGAACCTTCACAATAATACTATGGGTGATTTATTAACTTGGAACTAGATTTATAATTAGCACTATGGTTGAAATGGCTAAATCCTTGCACTGATTTCACTTACTTAGATGGATGATCAGAAAAATGAAGTAATTGGTGCTAATGTCTGAAAAATTCTACTTACACTGGAATTTTCTTGAGTGTTCTCCCTAGTTTCAGAAAGAGAGAAAAAATAAGAGAGATGTTTTTAATTATTACCAACTGTTCTGCTGGATTGCTTTGGTTTCTGTGAAAAAACTAAATGTTGCACTTTAGCTTTTTGAATTTGTTGGTGTTTTGATTTAATAGCTTTTATGACTTATTTGAAGTACTGTGATACCTGAAGGATTTTTTTTAATGATTCTTCATGGGCTAAGCTGAATTGTTTTGCTATATGAGAAGTTAGGAGCGTCCCAGCGGTGTAGTGAGTTATAGTCTTACATATATCAGGCAGGGATGGAGAACGGACATTTGAAAATTAAATAATAGTAAATTAAAGCAGGCTGCTTTATTCTAAAATAATATTGAGTTGGAAGCAGTGGAAGTCTAGAACTTTTGACAAAGACTTCATAGGGCTTTTTTGAAGGATTAGGAAAACAAAATTCTCTCAAAGTCTTGCTGCAGGCCTTAGTTGAGGGGGATAGCTGCATTCCGGTTTTGCTGGTAAACTGAGTGCCACCCTTCAGATTGGAGTCATCAAAAGCCTTGTCTTGTCACAACTCCTGATCCAAGACCAGGCTTGAGGTCAGTTGAGGTTCAGTTGTCGTTGTAGATCTGGTCTTCCCAATCTTGAGACAAAATGCATTTCCTGTTCTGCTGGGAGCTTCAACCTCCATTGCTTCTGAGACGGTCTTTTTGCCCTTCCATTCCTCCTCTCTTCCCCTCTCTTTTGCTTTCCTCCTCTTTCTCCCCTGTTTTCTCCCACTTTTTTTCCCATTTTTGTAGTATAATTCCGTATAACCCACCCCTTTATTCACATGCCGAGGCTTAATTTTGATTCCTTATTTTGCTGCATCTTTCCTAATTTTTATATATCTAAAATACAGGAGCCTTGCTTTCAATGCCCCAGCATTGGATATTGCCACATAAAACTTCTGATTTTTTGTTTTCTCTTTTGTAACTCCAGCTACCCTAGTGACTTGTTCAGGACAGGGAGATTTCATAGTCTTTGTAGAATTTAATATAGGAGTAACTATGAGCCCAACAGCAGATCTATTAACTACGCACATCACAGGATCACAGGATTCCTAGGTTGGAA
>KL275102.1:23473-45547 GCA_000699545.1 Podiceps cristatus
CAGGGGAGCAGTGACTGCTGCCACGCAGGGGACACTTGTAACCTGCAAGGGTTGACAAGGGGCAACACGCCATCTTCATGACCTTCCCTTGGACAGGAGTAGGGGCTGGGTGAAGTGATGGTGGGTTTCTGGAAAGGGAATGGCCCAGCTGGGAGCACACAATGGGTGTGTGATCTCAGCTCTTAGTGCTGAGCATGGGAGCTCTGGGTAGAGCTGGAGGAGCTGTTTCCATCGGCAGCCCTTGCTGCCCGGCGGCTCTGCCCTGCTGGGGTGACAGGCCAGGGCAGCAGGCAGATGGTCTATTAGTCTGGGTGAGGCTGATCCTGACAGGGAAGGAGGGGGATGGCTTCCTGAGGTCTTTCTCTTCCCAGCTGTCTGTGGGATTTACTGGCATCCTGCCGCTATTGGCTGATCTCATTTTCACTGTCTCCCCTTATCCCGTATCACAGGGAGCCAAGGCACAGAGACATACTGATGTTCCATGGGAGCTGGGAACACGCTCCAGCTGTGGGGCCAGCTGTGCCTCCCGCCCAGGCAGCCCCACGCTGAGGTCCTCTCCAGCCGCAGGGTCACACTGGCTCTGGTGCAGCCTCTGGGCTTCCTCTCTGCAGAGGGCTAAGGCAAGGACTGAGCCGGGCTCCTGCTGTGGTCACCCTTAGGGCTCAGCCCTTTTCTGAGGCCTTTGACATGACAGGTATTTAATTCAGCATTTGAAGGTCTCTTGTAGTTGTGTCTGCTCATGTTCTCCCACTCCGGGCCGGGCTTGCTGTTTGTGATGGAGCTTGGGATGAAGCGAGGCTGCTCACAGGGTGTGTTAAGTGCAGGACGAGACACCCGTGACACAGCCCTTACACCAGTGCATGCTTGCTTGCTAACAGAATGAACCAACTTCAGCCACAGTTTTGTTTTCTCTCATCTGAAGCCTGGCTTTCTCACCATTCAGCATCCTAACTGTCATGAGTCGGTTGGGTTGTCTCTCCACAGCCCTGTGCATGCGATGAGGAAGCACTTGCAGAGCCACAGTCCAACACAGGCACCAGCTAGCCTGGTCTGTCCCATCTCTGGGGACCACGTAGGGAAACGAAGAGCCTGGCCTAGTGCCTGGGTCCTCTACAGAGGTGGAGCTGGCAGCACAGATGTGGGGCTCACCTCAGGGACAAGGTGGTTTTGTCCTGGAGCCTAACTTCTGCGTAGAGCGTCCCAGTGCTGCTGCTCCTCCCCTCGCCTCCAAATGGGGAAGGACAAAATGAGTCCGGCTGGGGCTCAGGTGGAAGGAGAGGAGGCTTGGAGAGGAGGCTGGGTTGGTGCCTGGCTGCCATGGCCCACTCTGCTCCTCTGCTGAAGGGTTCGTCACCACTCTCAAGAGATGCTTGCTTAGGCATGAGAGCCTGAGGGGAGTTACACTAGAAACCTGGAAAAAATAAGGCTGGAAGGAGCCCTGGAGAGCTCTAGTCCAACCTCCTAATGTAGAAGCTGGAGCAGATTGCTCCTGGCCTTGCCCAGTCATTTTGAAAATCTCCAGAGATTGAGACTCTGCCACCGATAAGCACCTGCCCCAATGCTTCACCAATCCTAAAATTACCTGTAACCGTTGGGCAGACAAACAGAGAGCCAAGGAGGAAGGACCTGCTCTCCTCAGCCAATGCTCGACCAATCCTAAAATTACCTGTAACCGTGGGGCAGACAAACAGAGCCAAGGAGGAAGGACCTGCTCTCCTCAGGGGCAAGACAGCACTGAAGCAGCAATGCACCACCCCACAGGTGGTGGTCCAGACCACCATCGCCCATGGCATGGCCAAAACCTGACTGTCTGACTGGTGTCCCAATGCAGGGGCTGGACAGAGAGAGTTAAAGGACTAAAGCATCACCTCCCCGTGGGGCTTTAGCAAGGCCAGCTGGTGGATAAGTTTTCTTCCTAAGCTGGAATTAGAGCTGTCTGGAAAGCGTACTGTGTTTCCCATGAAAGTTTCAGAGGACTTGCACACGTTTCACTTGCATTACCATTTCATGTGCTCTCACAGATCTCCAAGAGAGTTTAACAGGTAAGTACTAGCAGGTGTCCTGCCAACTAGAATTAAAAAAATACCAAATATCATAGTTTTCTGGCCAAGACCTCTTTCAGACTTAGGCAAAATGAGAAGTCTTCCCAGCAGCATTGGTGGTGAGAGATGAGGTTTGGTTTTTTTAATTTTTTTTTTTTGTTAGTTTGTTTTTCAAAAAGCCGTTTTGTGTCAAAGTAAAGTTTTAGATGAAAACTTTTCAATCAGCTCGGGGGACAGCCAAGCACAGAGCCTGCGGGTTTCCCTTCTGCATCTCTGAGTCATTGTGAGAGTGGAGGGTCTCTATTTTTAGCCTCTGCACACACTAACTGATACCAGCTACAGAGCCAAGCTGCTCTTCAGCACCAGGTTACCGTTGTGAAACCTCAACACCAGCACAGAGTTGGTCCTTGGGTTTGGGCTTGGGTGCACAAAGTGGCACCTTTGTGGAGAGGAGTCGCAGGAGGAAGGGATGGCAGTGCCGACCCCCCTGTCCAGCCTGGCAGCAGACCCGCTGTGTCAGCTGGTAGCCCCTACGGCTGGAGTCATCCCTCCCCGCAATGCCCTTTGTGCTGGAGCAGGAGGGTGGGTGGACAAGGAGAGCCAGTTCTGCACAGGGATTACCTGTCATGTTCGGCTCTCATCATTTTCCCCTGGAAAAGTAGGACTTTGATTTTTTACCATGTTTTTTATGGTAACTTTTTGTAGCAGAAAGTTTCGGGTTTTATTTAGTAAGTCCGGCCACCCAAACCTGACAACTTGGGAACTATTTGGATTTGAGCTTGGCACAACGGTGCCTTCTGGGAGTGAAATGCCTCATGGCCCTCTCCTGCCTGGACTGGTTTCACCGGTCAGAAGTTTTGCTTGCTTTATTTTTGAAGAATCAGCTTTGGAATATAGAAAAAACACTTTTTCTTCTGCCTTTGTTCCAGTGGCTGTGTGGATGGAGCCCATTGTTTTTAAGTAGGTCCATTGGGTGCAGAAAAGTACAAAGGCAGGAGATGGAGAGGGTCCTACCTTGGGCCAGATGTGCCCTTGCAGACCAAAAGAGTGGCCTTTTTTGAGCATATGAGTTAATTCTGGGTGGAAAAAAAAATGGCTTTCTCAGGAAAGCTGTTTGGCATGCCCACAGATGTCAAACAAGCAAGAGAGAGACTACCACAACCCACCAGGGTGGTTCTGTATGGGGAAACGTGGCGCAGTGCGTCTGTGGGTTGCGTGATGCGTGGGTTAGCACAGAGAGAGGAAGGTGGCAGGTATATGGTCAACCCAAATGGTTAAAGAAGCGATGTCATAAAAATAGCTCACCACTGAAGAGACTTGAGGTGTAGGTAACCTTTCTGAGACACACAGCTTTTGTTGTAAGGCGAGCTTGGTTGCAGTCTGCCTGAGAGATTCATGACTCAATTATTATATGAAAGACACTGCACACACATCAGCTCCATGGTAGTGTGCTCATTAACCATGACTGAAACCATTACAAGAGCAAGTCCAGCCTTGGAAGGGTATGTGTGAGATGGCAACCCTAAACAAGCTCTTCAAGACACTTTCTGACTCAAAAGATGCTGTTCCTGTAGTCTTGACAAAAAGCCCTGAAGCAGAAAGAGAAAGCAGGGACTGGAGGAACTCAGTACCTCTATAACTCACATGCATTCACTTTCTTCCCTGAACCACTTTAGAAGTGTAGAAACAGTAGACTTTGTTCGTCTTACATGACTCTGGCATGACTCCGTGCAAGGACTTCTCTCCTGATGTGCTCTAGCACAACTGGGATACGGAGTGTAAAATCACAGCATAATTCACACAGACCTCTCTGCAACGCTGACACGGGTTGCTCAGTGTCTTGTCCAGGCAAATTTTGCAAATCTTAAAGGACACAGATTCCATGGTCCCTCTGGGCCCCTGTCCCAGGGCTTGACCACTGGAACAAGCTCTTGATGGCTCATCCAAGCCTCGTGAGGAGTCTTCTGGTGAGTCAGCTCTTTACAGATAATCTATGTGAGCGACATTGTTCCAGCCAGACTCCAATAGTTTTTAAAACCTCCCTCCATTTTTCTTATCCAGAGGGTTCAGGCGGTCAGAGATGCCCACCTGGACTGGTTTAGAGAAGCTTTGCATTGTGTTGAAGATGGCCTGTGTTATCCGAGGGTCACATCTCCCTTCCCCATCTCACTGGGGCTGATCTGATCTCCTCCATTTCCCTGCTCGGGATGGCTGTGGTGGACAACACCACCAGGATCTCTCTTACCCCTCTAAGGGTGGGGCCAGCTGGGGACCTTCCTTCTGCTTCCTCCAGGACCTCAGCACACAGGGACCTCCGCAACAGTTTCCGGAGAGGGCTCTGTTCTCACTAGTTGCTGGTTGGTGCCAACATTTGCACCCATGTGCAGAACCCTGGCTTTACCTCTGTGTCTCAAGCACTTAATATAGCTTTGTCTTACCTATAGCATAAGAAAAATTCAACAGTGAGGGCAGCATATTTGCTTTCCAGACAAATGCTAATGAGCATGCGTAACGAGCGTGTTAGCTGCCTCGAGTCCACTTTGTCAAACCAGCCACAGAGGGGACCCCAGCAGAGCCCACAGTGGATCCCACAGTGGATCCCACAGCGGATCCCAAGCGGGTGACCTTGCACAGGCTGCAGAGCGGCTCTGCCTCACGCGGGGGACTCAGCCTAACCCCAGGCAGTGCTGGCTGAGATGTGCACCAATGTGAGCAACTTCCCACTGGACTAGGTGTCCATTTTCAGTCTCCCGGGGAAATGTAAATATGAAAAACATTTCCCCATGAATGCAGAAACTCCCCTTCCTCTTGCTACTCTTCTGTCTCCTGTTGCCCATTAAAAAACAGAAAAAATGTGAAATTTAGAGTGGAGTTAAAAAAAAATAGGAAAAACTATTTGCAAAACAGCCAGAATAAAACCTGGATATTTTTTTTTTTTTCTAAGTACAGAAACAATATTTTTATTTAGTCATTTTTTATTTCTAACAGAACAGAATGCCATTTTGCAAGCAAGTGGAAATTACTATTGGCCATCTTTGTCCTAATAAACATGAAAAGGAAGTTTTTGTCTCGTTCTAACGTTAGGTAAATCATGTGAGCTCACACCTAGGCAAATGTGTTTTCCTACGCCTGGTGACATACTGCAGTATGAGAAGGGCCAGCTTCCGTTCTGTGTTTGGCTTAGGCTATGCTGCACGGGTGCAGAGTAACTGAAACCCAAACGAAGCAGCTGGACGACAACTCTTCTCGACAGAGGATCCCTCCAACTTGCAGCTCATTTTGAGGAAGTCACAGTGTTCTTTTGTGGTGCTGAAAATGGTTGCGAAACCAAGCAGAAACTACCTCAAAGAGGCTGCCTCTCAGGTCCCCATGAGCACGTACATGGCAGCCACGCTGTGGTGACAAATCTCATGAGGACGTTTGCAAACAGACGATCCCTCAGACGGTCTGCTTGGAAACCGTGGGTGTCTTGTCTTCTCCGGGGACAGACTTGCATCTCCTATATAGTCTTCACTGTCACTTGTGACTCTCTCTTGTGAGGATCTCATACAAAGTCCACTTCCAGTGGTCAGAAACTCTTTTCTGGCAGCTCTGGCCCATGTTCTTTCCCATTACAGAGGTGCTGTGAGCACCTGAGCAATAAGCAAGTCCCCCAGGAACACAAGAATCTCCGCTGAAGGAATGTGACATCCTTTTTGCATGTGCTGCTCAGACTGTTGGACCATCCTAGCAACTCCTAAAGAAAAGGACTTGCAACTGACAGCTGATGGAGCACAGACTTTATCCAGAGTCTTTGGGAGCAACAGGAGGACTTGAATCATTTGTTGTGCTGCTGGACTGAGATGGTTTGATGATGCAGGAGAGGTCAGTCCGTTTCTCCGTATACTTGTTTCTCAATGGATCCATTTGTTCTGTCCCATCCCAAGGCTCAGTTGGCCCTTTCCTGGCACTGGTGGTGCCGAACTGAGTTGCCATCACACCAAAAGAAAAGCAAACTTCTCTTGGCTTCCCTGATGGCCTCTTATGCTGGCAGCAGAAGGTCCTCTCAGGAATCACACCCAGAGTGTCCCCAAGGTCTCCCAGCTCCTTTCACATGGTTTGCCATCTCCAAGCAATGACGTACAACATGAGTGAGTGGGTTGAGAAGACCTTTCTTGAAGGTCCTTTCTCTGAAAGAAAGCAGAGTACTGCATACAGCTCTATCAATGCCTGAGCATTTGTGAAACACTTGACACCAGGAGCAGCTTCCCAGCTCAGAAACCCCAAGCCACAGACACCAGCACAAGAAATGAACGCCCACTGAAGGACACAGATAAGTTATTTTTGTATTTCTAGGTAGGATTTCTGTTTCTGGGGACCAGAAATGTGCTTTCCTCCTGTTGCGAGAGCCCCAAAGCTTTGACACTTTCACACAGTCCCACTACCCATGAAAGAAAACAAAATCAGGAAACTTAACTTTGGTTTTCAGTTGAGGGTGATGCATCTGGAACAGGGGTGGTCACCAAACTTGTCTGTCGCTAACCTTTGCTGCTGTCTAGTTAAAAAACAAAGCAGCACCAAGAGATGTGAGGCTGCCCAGCATCCAGTCTCCAATCGCAGGAGATGTTCCCCAGCTGCAGCATTCCCGTGATTAGGAACCGGGAACACGCTGCTGTTTAAGGAGGCTGCAGTGATGCCATCTTTATCAGATATTTGGGAGCTGAAATTAATTACCTCTTGCCACGTGTGTGCAGTGCTATCTTTTGGGGTATTTACATAGATCAATGCTAATTATTTATAGCTGTCTCAGAGGATGCTTTGCCCGGTGACAGCTCAGACCTGCTCAGGCTGCTGACCTGCAGCAGGGAATGGTTTTTGTGTCGAGTGTGCCAGGCATATTTCTCTCACCACTTTCTGGAGAAGCAGTGTCATGGGCTCAGGCCTCTGGCTTGCAGCAAGAGAAAATTTCCTTGTTCTTTACTGATCCATTTTTGCTGGTTGCATTCTCACTTTGGAGTAAGCCATTCCTGTCCCTCTTGCTACTCCCATGTCTGTTAGTGCTTCCTCTAGATTAGCCCAACAAGTCTTTTTTTTTTTTTTTTTTTTTTTAATCTTTCTTACTCCTTAAACTCAGCATGGATTTTTAACTTTTTCTAGCTTACTTGTGCGAGCCATTGGCCCTCCTGCTTTATTAATGCCAGAAATTTCTGAACTACTGGCACATTTGTTAAGGCTGTTACAGCCCCATAGACAATGCAAACTTCTGCCTTTTACAAAAGCTGATTGCTGAGCACTGCGTGCCCATGAGCTCGTGGGCAGTCCCAGCCTCACTTTCTTTGCTACGTGGAGTCACTGGAGTGAGAGGAGATCCAGCTTTGAGAAACACAATGGTGTGGGCCCCTGGAGGAAAGATCTTTACCAAAGCTGCAGCAGCCGTGTGAGGGGAGAGCTTTTGCTCTAGAAGACTTCCCCTGGCTGTGCTCAGGAAATGTGATTCCTTGATCCCTCATGATGCAAAGAGGTTTCCACTCTGGATAGCTATAGCTTATGGAAAGGCTCAGTACAGCTCCTGCCAAAACCCATGGGACCTTCCTGTTGGCAACAGAGAGGACCTGTGCTCATGCGTCGTTGCTTTCTCTTTCTCCCGTGTCAGGTCTTTGGTGTTTCACACTGGAACCGTTGGAAACTGCCTTTTTCTTGCAGGCAGAAAACATTGGCTGCAGACTGCTGCCTCTGAAGGCTGGGGTACGAGTGGGCCAGTAAACTCCTCTTTGTAAGCTCTGTGTATACAGACATGCCCTTTGTTCACTCCATCCTTGTTTGAAGAGCACGTCTGCCATTCACCAGCACTCAGTGGTGGTTACACCACTTGGATCGCCCTTCATTTGTGAATGTATTAAGAAAACTCTTTAACAATAATAAGCTTTAAATAACGAGTGGCAACTGGTGAATGGAGCCTCCATCTGTTCTCACCCGCAATGTGCAAAGTCTACCAAAGTCAATGGACTTCTCTCTGCTGAATTCAATGGGCCTTTTGCCAAAATTTGTGTGAATAAAATGACGCCTGTGCATGTATTTATGAATGGTGAGGATTGGGACATGTGCAACTCCAGCAACCACTAAGCGCCCATGAAACTGCTCCTAACACACTTTTTAGCAAATCCTAGCAATTGCCTGTCTTAAAACTTCATTTTTTCTTGTCGCAGGAAGAGGAACCCCACAGCCCTGGGACAGCACCTGTGCTGCATCAGAAGAGGGTGATGTCAGAAAGCAATGGCATTGCAAAGGACACAGGTTCCCTGGTGCAGCAGTGGATTTTGGAGACTTCAGCACCATACCTGTGACTAATCTAATTTGCCCTGGGATTTCTTTACTGCAGACAATTTCTGCTGTCACAGTGTTTACCTAGTTATAAAAAATCCAGTGTTGTTGTGACTCCTACAAAAGAAAATGAGGCTTGGAGAAGAATTCTGTGTAACTGTGTGTAATGCACATTGCTCTGAAATCATTAGTTTCTCATAAGTGGCTCTTGAGCTGTTGAAATGACACATAGGGAGTCAGCACATAATGAGCCCAATTAGGGATGACTTTAATGTCCTGCTGGAAGGGCATGCATTCTCTGTTACTCTTCCAGATACCCACTTGGACATGCTGAGTTGCCACAGCCAGCGGGAGAGAAAAAGCAAAGAGTTAATCTAGATTTGTTCTGATGTAACCATCCAGTATTAGTCCTCAACTGGTGTTCTGACAGTTTGGGTAGAACATAAACCCCAGTGCAAATCTCCCACCTGAGCACTTGCCATGCTCCTATATTTTTACTCCAGGAACTGGAGTCTAGGGTGAGAATGAAAAACGGTAGGAGACAGAGAAGGAGGAAGGTCAAGTGTCCCGGAGGAAATCCTGATGGCATCACAGGATCTCCCACAGGGGAGCTGAGAGTTGGGTAGGGACAAGGGCCCTTATAACACATTGCCCAAAGGTATCTGACTTCTGGCCTCTTCACAGAAGCTATCAGTGAAAACCAGCTCTTTTAATTTGCTTGCAGTCCTGATCCCTTCTGCCAGGTGGAGGCCATGACGAGTGGTGTTCCTCAGGGGTCAATACTGGAGCTGGTGCTGTTTAACATCTTTGTTGGCGGCACAGACAGTGGGACTGAGTGTACCCTCAGCAAGTTTGCCGATGACACCGAGCTGTGTGGTGTGGTCAACACACTGGAGGGAAGGGATGACATTCAGAGGGACCTTGACAGGCTTGAGAGGTGGGCCTGCATGAACCGTATGAAGTTCAACAAGGCCATGTGCAAGGTCCTGCATGTGGGTTGGGGCAATCCCAAGCACAGGTACAGGTTGGACGGTGGATGGCTCAAGAGCAGCCCTGAGGAGAAGGACTTGGGGGTAGTGGTGGATGAGAAACTTAACTTCAGACAGCAATGTGTACTCGCAGCCCAGAAAGCCAACCGTATCCTGGGCTGCATCAGAAGAAGTGTGTCCAGCAGGTCGAGGGAGGGGATTCTGCCCCTCTACTCCACTCTGGTGAGACCCCACCTGCAGTGCTGTGTCCAGATCTGTGGCCCCCAACACAAAAAGGACATGGATGTGTTGGAGCAGGTCCAGAGGAGTCCACAAAGATGCTCAGAGGGCTGGAGCAGCTTTGCTATGAAGAAGGGCTGAAAGAGTTGGGGCTGTTCAGCCTGGAGAAGAGAAGGCTCCGAGGTGACCTTCTAGCAGCCTTCCAGTACCTGAAGGGGCCTACAGGAAGGATGGAGAGGGACTTTTTACAAGGGCATGCAGTGAAAAGGCAAGGGGGAATGGTTTTAACCTGAAGGAGGGCAGATTTAGATTAGATATTAGGAAGAAATTCTTCACAGTGAGGGTGGTGAGGCCCTGGCACAGGCTGCCCAGAGAAGTGGCTGCCCCATCCCTGGAAGTGCTCAAGGCCAGGCTGGACGGGACTCTGAGCAGCCTGGTCTGGTGGAAAGGTGTCCCGGCCCACCCATGGCAGGGGGGCTGGACTAGATGATCTTCAAGGTCCCTTCCAACCATTATGATTCTATGATTCCTTTTTCAAGGCGTGTGTGGTGAGAAGGTATATACCCAAAAGGAGCCCAAGGGCTCCTATGTCTGCATGCTGTTGCCTCCTCCCTAACCCCTCACAGTTCACAGTGTTCAGCACTTAGTCCTCCTGCAATGGTCCTCCCTGTTCTCCAGACAGTTGGCTACCCAGTTACCCTGGGAAGAAGGGTGCATGCATTTCATTTAGCAATAAAGGGGCAAAAGAAGTTTCCTGAAAGCTGTAAAATATGGTTGAAAGCTACAAGAATGTAGATAGGTAGGAAGAGGTTTTTAACTCCAACTTATAATTTCAGATTTATGATGTTTCCCAAAGTAAGCACCAGTGACACACACCTGCTGTCTCAACCCTTCTCCCTGCCACTTTTTGAAGGGATGAAGGTGTGGTTACTGTGGGATTTAATTTGTTTATTTGCTTGTGTGTGGAATCGCTGAATTGTTCACTGTAGCTTTTCAAGAACTTGGGCAGAAAGCAACCAAATTGGTGCCCTGGGAAAAACCTAACAAGTCACTCCTGGCGGGAGCTGGGAAGGTCAGCAGGGATGCAGGCCTGCCTCACAGCACCTTGCAGCACTGGCTCATTTCTTTTTCTCTGCCCCTTAGTAGTGGTTGTCTCATCAAATGCAAACATCTTAATGACTTGAGCTATTCAGTGGATTTCCTCTCTATTATCCTAGCTAAGCTATTTGCTCTACTCACAAGCTGGCAAGCATTCCAGGTCATCTGAAAATGCTTTGTAAACTTTTGCACATCATTAGATCTAAGTAGGAAGGTTATAAAGCAAGGGAGAGGCGTTAAAAGGCAATTTACGTTTTATGAGAAATGCAGGTACCCTGGTGATAAGCTCTTGTCTCCAACTGGGGGTCTGTGAGGCAGTGAGCCCAGTGTAACATCGGGAGAAATCACAGGCTTTTTTTTTCCCAGGGGAAATTTTGCTATTTTCCTGCTTGCGGGTGATATCATATACCTTAATAACACTCACACCCCTCCCCACAGTGTCATTCGAGCTGGCACTTTGCAAACTGTCACCTAAAGGTCAATCGCTCTGTGTTTCGCCCTTGCAAGCCGAGCTTTGCTGCTGACACCGGAGTCACGGCTTCAAGGCGAGTGGCTCAGGGTCAGCTCCCTGGCAGATGGCATCTGTTTGCTCCTGCCCCTTCTCCCTTTCAATCAGGTTACCACTTTGTGTGCAGCGCTAATGCGGCAGCAACGGTGCTGAGCCTGGACTGGGGAAGAGGAGCTGTCACGCTGTCACGCTGTCCTGGGCTCCGTACGACCCAGTGCCACGCTTTTACTGGTGTCAATCAGATCTCTGATCATATTGGGAAATGAAGTTTTCTGTGGTGTTTGAACCAGGAGTCTGCCCATTGCAGTCCATGCATCACAGAGAGCAGCAACGCAGCTCTTCGTTCACTTTCTGTGTTTGGATGTGCTGAATCTGTGCCCTCACCAGAGCAGCTTATTGTGCATTAAGCTTGTCCACAGGGCAAGTGATTTTTCTAGTGCTGACAACAGTTTTGTACCTAGCTGACATGTTCAATGCTGTGCTAATCCCAACCAGACAAAACTGACCGCTGAAGAAGACAGCCACAGCTTTTATGTTCAGCCACCTTTTGCAGTGCCTCCAGGAATATGGTCTGAGGATTTTCTGGTTTCATTTGCATAGAGGAGCCTTTTTCCTTGTGCTACAGGCTGAAATGTTATTAATTAATTAATTACATTTTAAATGACTTGTATGAGATCACTAATGATACAAAAGTGCTGGTGATCACTGCCTCCAGCAAGCGCTCCAGAAGGTTTCCTGCAGGCAGCAGGCTCTAAAATTCCTGGCTGCTGCAGCAGATTTATGTGGAGTAAAATCAGCAAATGATGAGCTGCTCTTAATAATCAAAAACCTCTTCTGCACCATTACGGGGGTTGAGTAAACAATACCAAGAAGCAGCCCATGCCACTGTGGACATGGCTCACCTGAGCCAACTGATGCTCTTCCAAATTACTTCTGGGCACGGTTCAGGACTCCTTGTGAAGCAGACAGGCTGGATCTACCACGTTGTTCTGGAGGCTCAGAGAGTTTAATAGTAAGGTTGTGGGAGGGACTGGGCTGCTTGATCTCATGCCAATGGTTTGGGAAATGTTTCATTCACTCATACAGACCTGAAAAGATTGTGGATGTGAATATCTTTTGCACTGACAGATTTCAAGGATAGTATTGTTTTTGATAAAAGGCTAAAGATAAGCTGGTTGAAAAGAACTAGCAGAGCTGCGAAACTCCACAAGCAAAGGTAAGAATGTGTCTCATTAATAAGCTGGAGCAAGACAGATGGTTCATCTGGCAGGACAGCGTTTTACTAAAGTTTGGCTTTTGAGACAGGTTTTCACAGGAACACTGGACAGCCCAGCCCTGCAGGTTCCTGTTCACAACTTGAGTCCTGGTTACCACTTTCCCTGTGGTAGAGCAGGAGGACGTGCTGGATATAGACTTGGCAAAGGGCATTCTGTGCCTCTGTTTTGGCAGTGTGGCTGCGTCTTGATAGCATCAATAAATGATGCAGATGTCCAGAAGGCAGCAGTGTCCATCTGGCTGTGTTTGTTGATCTGTAATTTGGACTCTCAGGCTATTCACAAAATCTGCTCTTTCAATGCTGATTCTGGGGTGCTGCTCTGCAAAGCCCAGAGGCAATCCTGGCTGTACAATGATCCCACTCACCTCCTTGGAAGATCCTACACACTCTCTTCCCACGGCTTGCAGATTGCTTCCCAGGTCTGTTTCCCATCTATCTATTGGCCCAAATATCAGCTGCACATCTACGCCTGATTATCCACCATCCAGAGCCTCCTGAGTCCTTACAGAAGGTCACTCCTATATGGCCAGGAACTCGGCTGGCGACAGCCTTCCATGCTGCTCCTCAACCTGCACCTACAGCCTTTATCTGGAGCATGCAGGGCAAATGCTCTCCACCTCAAGAATTGCCCCAAGTCCCTTCTGTGAGGGAAGGGACCACCAGGACAACACTGGCCAGTGCATCCTGCTAGATTTTGGGCAGTGACACTACCTCCTGAAAGAGGTCTTGCTGAAATCAGGCTGGAGAGCATGCCAAAGGCACAACCCTGCCTGGCTGGAGTCCAGGATATGCTTCCTAAGACACTTCACATTTCTAAGCTTTTCTTGCCAATCAGGATGGGGTTAAGTCTGCTCGTTAGTAAATGAGATGGGAGGCAGATCTCACTCAGGGCATGGCTTTACCACTCTGTTGAGACCTGGCTTGAGAGCAGCTCTGGTGTTTGCTGGCCGCTGCGTAGACCTGCTCTGCGCTCCTGGTTTAATTAGTCTGTTCTGATGAAAACACCCAGCCCCAATGGGCTTTTGATTAAACACTAGACCATGGGTGGCCAAGGAGCTGAGGCACAGAGCCCAAGGGATTTTCCAGGTGGATCATGGTCTCTGCTTGGACATGGAGATGATTCGTCATAAGGCAGATTCACAGAGAGTTGTCTCACTGCTCTGAGAGCTGCACTTCAGTCATCTCCTGCCCAGTGTAGTCATAAGGAGATAAGGACGCTGCTGCAGCCTGCTCACTTCTACACCCATAAGGGCTTAATTCTTGGTTCCTGGGTGTTGTCTGGGATGAAGGGAAAATTCTAATTGTAACTGCTCAGCAGTGGTAATTTATTAGTGACCGAGGAATGATCTGGCATGGAAGGCACGAAGGTCCAACTACGAGAAGGGGTTAAACTGTCTGGAAGCAGGAATGCTGGAGCCAGAACGGACTCATTGTAAGGGATTGGTGCTGGTGCATATAAGGAATCTGCTTGTGATGTGTCTTCACAGACTCCGTGTAGAACCACATATTGTGGTAGGAGTCTGCCCAGTATATTGTTCATTAAATTCTTCTTTTATATTTAAGCACAAACCTGTGTTTAACTTGCCTCAAGGGATATCATAAAAAATCCCCATCAGGGACATTTGCCTTCTTAAATAGTAGTCAGTCTGGATTTGTGCTGGCACCAGTTCCAGTGCCCAAGAGCCTGGCTGGCACATTAGTGAGGGCAAGAGCATGCCAGCTAAGGAGCCATTCCACTTCCACAGTGCAGCATATCCTATAAATGCACCACTCACTTATGCACCCCTCACTAACTTTCTTCCCTTGAGGCATGTCTGGAAACACCAGCTATCCTCCTGTGTGGCTTGGAAGTGAGGCTTTCCTCTGCCTGCCCCTGTCACGCAGAGCTGGCCAAGAAGGAGTATCGCTCAGGGTACAGACGTGGTTTCAGGACATGTGGGAATGGCTCAAAGCTGCACCAGGAGAGGTTTAGACTGGACATTAGGAAGCATTTCTTTACCGAGAGGGTGGTCAAAGACTGGAACAGGTTTCCTAGAGAGATGGTTGATGCCCAAAGCCTGTCAGTGTTGAAGAGGCATTAGGACGATGCCCTTAATGCCATGATTTAACTCTACTTAAACCACTTTTAACTGAAGTGGTCAGGTAGTTGGACTAGGTGACTGTTGTAGGTCCCTTCAAACTGATATACTCTATTCCATTCCCTTCCATTCTAGCACACTTTTCTGAAGTTTAAAGATGTCCGAAAACTTCAGTGAGCCAGTGGTTGGTCTCCATATAAAGAGGTTACACTGAAAAACAAAGAGCAAAAATTAGGGGCAGAGAAATGTTCTCAAAGTTGCAAGATTGAAAGACCCTGGTCCATTTAGTGCCCAGACCTAGGCTCCGGTGCTGGAGCTTCTCACCTTGGCCTCACACTCCTTGTTCCCTGCATCCAAAGATGTGGGAGATACTGTCATTGTCTCCCTCTAAGTGAGCATCTAGCCCAGCTTCAGGGTCAATTCAGGGAATGAGGCACTTTGTGGCAAGATTCACCTGCCTGACAGGTAAGTCAGAACCAGATGAATCACTGGTACTTATTTCTCTCCAGGGCTTATAAAGGGAGCTAGGGATGAGGAGCTCAGGCAGGATTCCCTGCCTTTTAGCCATTTTACAGAGGAGGTGAGATGCATTCCACTTCAGTTTTGGACTCTGGCTTATTTTTTCCACTTCATATCCCACTTCACTTTGGGGCGAGCTGGTCCAATGGCCAGGAGCAGGTAGATCTCTTTTGTCATTCCATGTTGGAACAAGAGGACCTCCCAAAATAATAAGAGGGGTATGCCAGCATGTCAATGTGTGTGTGCTCATGAGAGGCAGAGCCTTAGGAAAACCATTTACATGCCCCCTACAAAAATGATGTTTTTACAATGGTAGGCATAGTTTCTACAGCTGCCGAGCCATTTAAAGTGAAAGCTCTACACAAAGCTGAAGGCAACAAATTATTGTGGGCAAAGAGAAGAGAAATAATGAAAGTAAACCATAACAAAGAATGTTTTGGTTCAACACGAGTGCAAAGCTTTTGACAATGCTAGGGAAATCATCTGGGGAATATCTTGTGACTCCAGCATGAGAGGATTTTAAAACCAGGTCAGACACGTTCCTGTCATAAGCGACAGAAACACCGCTGTGCTGGGAAGGAGATTAGCTGACATCTTGCGGTGTCTCCCAGCCCTGGTTTTTATCATCCATTCACCTTTTTATGGGCACACTGTGTAAGCAGCTTGTAATCATTTTGTAACTAATAGAGCCCTGTCTTCCTCCTCCTCCATCACTCACAGACAGTGAGCTCCTAAAATGCAACCTCATGAGTAACTAACTCCTCTATGAGTTACTATGGGGCATCTCTCCTAGATCAAAGATGTCACCAATGCAACTCGGAGTGTGTTGAAGTAAGAACTGAGCACTTGTTATTTGCCTGTGGCATTCACAAGGCTGGGGTTAGCAATTGAGGGAGCTTTGAAATGTTACCAGCTATTTCTAGAACAACAGGGGTATCCACAATCCCAATAGTTAACAGCATGGAAAATTCTGGACACCTGTTATATTTTATATGTTCCCTTGCTCAACAGTGCAAGTTGAGCACTTGAGTTAGGGACCAAGAAGAGGCTGATGGCACGTGCCGAGCATCAGCATATGCATCAGCATCTGTGCTTGAGCATATATCAGCATATATGAAGACAGAGCTGGGCCTGCAGTATCTTGTGCTTCTTCCAGACCGACAAGACACTGGTGAAAACCAGATGTGCCGCATCACAGGTTATTTAGGAAACAGCTTATTTATGTGCAATGTGCACCCTGGAACGCAGACTCAATCCTGCTACAAAGTCATGTGCACTGGACACAGCATGTGAATGCTTCTCATTCTGAGCTGCAGCACGTTAAGCCCTGTGCCATGTAGATGTTCTTGGACTGCAGTTCCTGGCTGAATTGCTGAGATGCTCTGCATAGGCAAGGTTAGGAGAATTCCTCTTACTAACAGGTCTTGAATTTTTCCATTTCCTGCCTTTTATGCATTCACATCAGCAAATTCCCTTGGAAAAAAAAAAAACAAGGTCTAGAAGTAGGCAGGTGTGGCTGAACAGCCTATTTCTGCCTGAACTGAAGAGATCAAGTGATACCATTACAGACTTGTGGGGAAGCCAGTTGCTTCCTTCCCACCTTGCGCTGCTCACAGGCAGCAGATAGATCTGGGGAAGGCGGGGGGTGTGATAGGAGCTTTATAGTCTAGGTGATCTGGAGTTAATATTTGCAAGACATGAGATGTCATGGGAGTGTCAGGAAGGTGGTTTTCAGGACACAGGGACACTGTGGTAGAGGGACCTAACTGGCTTCCAGATACAAACTTTGCTACAGCTGTCTATGAGAGTGCCACAACACCTCTTGATCTTAGAACCTTCCTGCTCGCTACAGGGACAAAGCACCTGATTTAGGGCTTGGCTAAGTGGCCCAGCCACTGCACTAACTTTGGGAGCTTCCAAATCCTCCTGAGGTGCTTTACTGGGTGCGAGTGCATCTACCTCTGCAGCCCTGCTCCTCCCTGGCATGCCGCAGACATGGACTGTTCGGGGCCACCCAGGAGTTTGCCTTCATCTTGTCTCTGGTTGGAGCAATCAGGCACCAGGTAATTTTCAGTGGAAAGACTACTCATTTCCAGAGCTATTCTGGGTTCACCAGCTGCCTCATGGCCTCTCTGTCTGCTTCCATCAGTACTGGCTGGAGAACTCACACCCACGCTCATGGGGAAAGTTTCTGACTCTCAGCGTCCAACACGGGGATGACCATGACCAACATGAGGGCATTGCATCCATGGGTGTGTATTTCTCACCAGAGGGGCTGTACTTCTTCCCAGGCAAGAAAGAGAAGCACCTGCAGCTGCAAGCAGTCCCTGGCTCTGAAGAGATGTGTTCCCATTGCTGTTGCTGAAATTCGCAAAAAATATGGGAATTCAGCTTCTGCTACACCTGACTCAATCTCTGGAATTTGTTCTTTGCCATCATGGTTATACCAGGGATGGCACTAGCTTGTAACACAGCATTTCTGTAAATCCCTGATAGCAGCAACGCTAATTGAACATTGGTGGGAAACGCCTAGAGATGCTCTCTGTTCTCTTTGGGACATTTATGGAAGGAGCAAACAGGTTAAGCTCTGCTGATCCACGAAGTTAGAGGAGCAAAGACATCCTGCTTGTCTGAAATGTGTTGCCATTGTCCCAGTTCTGTAAACATCCTCTCACCAGGGCCTAAATCAGTCAGTCACATGTCACTGCGCCGTCTCCTCTTATAGCCCCATGGAAAATAAGAGTGCTACAGACCATTGAAAATACCTCCAGTCACGCTGCCAAGGGGAAGCTTGGACAAGGCTGTTGTTAACACCCATGTGAAAGCGGAAGAAGCACCATGGCACAGGATGGATGAAAAAGGATGTACCTTGTTGAGTCTGTGCCCTCCTTTGTGCCTATGTGAAGACAGATAAATCCCAGCTAGTTACCATATCTAGAAGTGTTTAAATGTCTTTTAAGTCAGGAAAACAGAACAAAAAGAATCTTTCCTGCTTGGTTTTGCTTCAAAATGAAGAAACTGCATGCTCAGCCTAGGCTGGACTCTGGGTGATGGGCAGACAGCTGCCGATTGATTGACAAAGCCCAACTTTCCACCACAGCCCAGATAAATGGGATCCAGGCACACAGACAGCGAGCATGTTACTCTTCTGGGGCCCATGGGAGAGCCAGAGCTACAGCTTTCCAGTGGGCAGGGGGATGTCTGAGGGCAGGGGGCTGCATGGTGGACAGAGAGCACAGTGCAGTAGGAAAGGGTAGGACTTACAGTGCGTGCACATGTTTCTCACCACAAACCTACTTGTGGAGGCTAATCTGAGCCTCTATTTTCAGGTTAGTTGAAGGAGAAGAAAGCTTGAAAACACAGACAAGGTTAGAATGCAGTAGACAAAATAGGATCCAACATGCATTTTTAATGCTTAACTATCTTTATTTTAGTATTATTTCATACTTTTGAGTCTTGACAATGGCTGGAAACACCAAAACTCATTGCTAAAGAAACCAGCCACCCTGTGCTCCCAGGAAAGCAGTCTTGAAGGTGCACACTTGCCTGAAATCCAAGCAACAGCAACAAAATGATTATAAAAGCAGATTTGGGCCCTATCACTGTTCTGGAAAAAACATCATTTTTTGAGGTTTCACAGTTACAGACTAGTGGTACAACATTTTTTCTTCACTCCTTTATTGTTTAAAAATACCACAAAGGTAGCAGCAATTACAGGACTGCTGTATCTGAGAAACCCTCAACTCAGTGCACGTTAATCTGTGGAAATTTACTGTGCAATCACTGTGACACAGGGAGAAGGCTCTTCCTTCCTAATCCCTTACAGCTCTTGTACTGAAGGATTACTGCTGCTAACAATAGCGTATAAAACATTCAGGAAGAAGCGTGATTTTCCGATGCTGGGCGCTGTGGTGTCCCGCACTGCAAACACAGCTGCTGATCTTGCTGGTTGAGCTACACACCTCTTTGCTGGCTCCTTAGGGTGCAGTGTGATGGCCACTTTGGAGTACGTTGATTTGATGATGTCTTGCTGAAACCTCGGAACAGAAATGTAAAGATGTTCTATGGAGGGTCAAACTTGTACTCCCTGCTTATGGGAAATGAAAGCTTGGTTTTGTGGAAAGGGAAAAAAAAAAAAAAAAAAAAGCTTCCCAAAATACCAAAAGTTTGATTTATGAGGCAGAATGAAACCTGCGACATCTGAAATCATGCTTGAGAAGATGAGGTTTGGGTCCTCGTTGCCTAAGGCAGTCCCGTGGTCACTAAGTTACCCCAGGAAAAGAGACAGCTCCGGTACCAGAACGGGTGTCACTGCACCACGCACACAGCCTTCTCCTGGCCCAATGAACATTTCATTACATACTTCGGATGAAGACGGTTGTTTCTGCAGCGTGTGCCCGGGGCAGGCACTGGGAGCGAGCGGAGTGCAGCCAAGCTTCTTACTCTGCTCAGACAAAGACGGTGCTTGAATCTCTGCTCTCCATGCCTGCCCCTGAAAAGGCTCTGTCAAACCAGGCACTTTTCTCTGCCAGAAGTTTTGATAAAATTGTTTCTTGGGAACACGCCTGGCCAATCTCCAGTTCGCGCTTTATTTCCCTGGATATTCAAACAATCCAGCTACTGACAGGATGTTTGCTGGAAAAGAGTCCAGCAGTTCTGCAAAAAGCACTTTGGCACCCTCCCAGCGAAGGAGTAGGAGCATATCGGGTAGCTCATCTGAGCAATCAGGCCAAGGAACACAGCACCGGTGCAAAACACTTGTGTTCGGTGCATTGGAAAAAATGGATGCAAATGGTAAAAGTGAGGGAGAAGTGGAGAGAGCTGCTCAGCGCACTCCTGAGCAAAGGGTAGCCTAGGGACTTGCAAGAGAAACCTGGGTTATGGATGCTCCTGCCCAGTCTGAAAGAGGGGCTTAGTGTAGGTTAGCCCCTACCTAGCCTTCCAGGGAGAGACAGAGGGATGCGCTAAGGGTCCTGCTCCAAACACCCAAAGACTCCTGGTTTCCATGAGCCTCTGGGGAGCTCAGCCATCCTGCGTGGACACGGGGGATTGGGGAAAGCTTTCCTTTGGAAGAGAGAGCTTGTCTCTGTGAAGGCTCTCCTCCCAGAGGCTTTGCCTTAGGAAGGGGCATGTCTCAAGGGCAGAGCTCTCTTTGGGGGTCTTTCATGCCGGGGTGAGAGCTGGGCATACTGTCCCGTTTGGGCAGTTCAGTCCTGTTGTGCACTGGCAGGCCAAGAGCTCCTCAGTTTTGTGGTGTGATGTGAAATAACCTTCAAATGACCTTGCTAGAGACTGTAGCGCCATTGCCATCAGCAGTAGGAAGAACAGAGAAACTAGAGCTCCTGAAGCTTCCTAAGACCCACTGCCCTGTATTTGCCACATGGGCACAAAAACCTGTCTTTTCACCTTATTAGTACTGAAAACCATGGTGGGGATTCTAGGAAATGAGGCAGGAAAATCCCACTGGTGCTGAGGAGAGCTTCAAACAATAGCAGGGATTTTCAGGGACATGTGTAGCCTTGCCAGTGACTTTCATGCTGCAGGTGTCCTAAACTTATCCCTTCCCCCATGTGAAATCTGCTGCAACTGCCTCCCGAACAGGCAGAGCCGAGGATGCTGTTTGCCTCTGCCTGTGCTGGCACCAGGTGAGGGGCTGCGATGGGAAGCAGTTTGCTGCCCCAGTGCTGGTTTAGGGGACAGCCCAAATTCCTGCTCTCAGCTCCTTTTTAGCACGTATCAGTGCAGCTTCATCTCGCTCTCACATGTAATTTCAGCAGAAGTGGTGTTTTGTTCCGTATCTTCATTCCCCTCTCACAGTGCGCGCAGCCCTCTCACAAGCATCAGTGGGGAAACCTCCCTGTGTTGCCTCATGTCCCTAAGGCAGGCTGGGGAGTTAGCAAGGTGCTGGAGGTAAGAACAGTGCAATGAAAGCTGCAGGTCTCTGCTGGGGGATGGAAGTGCACAACACCCATCAGCTCAGGACAGCAGGAGCTCAAGGACTGAGCGACATGGCACAATGCTTCAGCCAGCGGCAGCTGCCCTGTGCTACGGGGATAAGTATGTGCCAGTCGCTGCTTCCTGCTGGGGCTGCCTCTTCTGGCACACCCTGCTCCAGCCACGGCGGATCTGGAGTTGCACCGCAGGGACCTGGGCTGGGAGGCCTCCTTGGCCATCAAGAATATTCCTAGGTCTCACTGTGACTGCAGGTCCCTGGCATGATTTGGGGCTCAAGCCAACTAGTGCTTTCAGAAACAATTCCTGGGAAAAGTTTAAGAGCAGCACGGACTTGATATTATTACCCAGTGCACTTGGATGCATCCATCCTGGCTTGGAGGGTAAGAAAGTTTAATAGATTGTTCTGTGTCAGTGGCCTCGGGGCAAGGAAACAGTGCCAGGCGCATTTAAGTGACTAGCACAGATGTAAGCACTCTGGCTGCTCTCTGAGCATCTCCTGGGCAGGGAAGCAGCCGCCAGGTTATGAGTGGGGTGAGGGAGGGCCAGGGCTCCCCGGCGAGGCCCTCCTCTGACCAGCTGAGCATTTCAAAGGCTGCGTTCTGCCCGGTTTCTCATCACCTGCCAGCAGGAGCCCTGCAGCGTGCCAGGGTTACACAATCCTTTACTTAAGGAGCGGGCACTAAGGCGTAAGCTTTCCCATCCTTTCTCCAGACAAAAGACTCAGCCGGTTCTTAGAATACCTGAATGCACAATTCCTTTCATAACCATCTCAAAAGTACATCCCAGGGCAAAAGCAGTGTACGTCCCGGGGCAGCGTGGAGAGAGCCAAGAGGTGCCGAAGGGAACAGGCTGGAGCTGGAGCCTCGGATCAGTTTTCATCTCACCGGGCTTTTTTTTTTTTTTTTTTTTTTTCCCTCCCTGTTCCCTTTCATCAGATCACACAACCACCCAGTGTGACCTTGAGGGTGCTGCGGGGGAGGAGGGAGACAGGGCAAAATTTGTGCAGCGGAGAAAATACTGAACTCAGACCATTTCAGTGAGCCACTGTCCTGGGACAACCTGAGACCTCAGCGGTTCAGGGGAGTCAGAG
>KL275102.1:47559-60115 GCA_000699545.1 Podiceps cristatus
CCAAAAGCTGCTGGGGAACATCCCCCTGTCAGGGCTACCTGTCAGCAGAACAAATCCTTTCTGCAGTCCTGGACAGGGCAGCCCAAGCAGATCACAGCCCGGAGTGAAATTAATCTGGCAGCAGCCATTTGTGCTGAAGCCAGTCCCACGGCAGCAGCCGCCGAGAGGCGAGAGCTTCCGATCATGCTAATTCTTCCTGGGCATCAGACTTGCAAGGCCGCGAATGGTGCTGGATCAGAAAGGGACGGCTGGATCCGTGTCCTCTTTATTCGGGTGCCTTTGCATCCTCTTCCCCTCCTGTTGCTGTTATTGGCCAATGTCCGTGGGCAGGCGCGGGTCCGTCTTGTGCTCAGACATTGTGGTCGTAGGAGCAGGCAGCAGTCCCTGTCCTGGAGAGAGTGGAGAACAAATGAGTCAAGACAGATGCAGGCTGTGGGACGGGACCGTGGGCAGGTGCTGCAGGGAAGCCCAGGATGATAATGCTCTTCTGGGAGACAGGGGGGCATGGGGTGCTCACCCTGCTCAGCTCTATTCATCCCTGATGTCAATTGTCTTCTCCAGAGGTAGAACTGAGCTACCAGCGTGTGACAACATGCGATATTTGTACAGTCACTGCTTGTCAAATTATATGATATAAAAAGCGCCAATAAAGCTTGGAAAATCCATGAGGCTGTGTTTGGATTGGGGAACAAAGTAGGGAAGCATATTGGAAATGTTCGTATTTGGTACCTTCATGTGAAGCTCTGAAAATGAGAGGAGAGGAAACCAAGGTGTCCCAGCCTGGCAGGTAGAAATCGAGAAGCCATTTGTGGTTGGGCAAGGGAGTGGGAAGAGAGCTCAGGAGTCACACGACACAGACCGAGAGATCCCACCTGGAAGAACAGGCAGGGAGCAGTTGTGGCTGAGGCTGTGGTATGTAATCAGCCTTGGAATGCCCATGTCTCCTGACCACCAGCTGGGTGCATGCAGATCCCCTGGGCTGTCCCTTGGGGTCAGGCAGGGAACTGCTCCAGCATTTTTTTTGGTTGGGTTTTTTTTCCACTTTTGTTTTCAGGTAGAGCAAGCCTCTGACCCAGTTCCTCACGGGAGGGAGCATCACTGTCAGACTGAGCATCCCCCCATTACTGCCCTCAGGCAGGACTGGCATAAGGTGGCATCTAGCAGCTGATTTTGTGGCAGGTACCTTCAAAGCCCTTGTTTTCTTTCATGACTTGTTTCTGATTACACAGTCAACTCATCACTTAGCTTGAATGCATTTGTCTCCCATTTTAAACATTAGTAACATGATGGGGGTTCCCAGGAGCAGTTTATGGCATATACAAGGCTGGGAGCGCTGGGAGCCAGCGTGCTTCTCATCAGCCAGCAAGTCAGCCGGAAAGACCAAAGGTCGTGAGGAAAGGTATTGCTGGAGGGTGTGGACCAGGGCCATTCTGGGGCAGAGCAGGTGATGGAGACATAACTCACGACAACAAATAAGCCCGTTTTGTCTTAGGGGACGCTTTGGAAGTGAGTAACAAGCTTGTCCTTTGAGTGCCACCATATGCAGGTGTTTCCTTGTCAGGCTCAGGGTGCAAGAGCAAGGCTGCCTCCGAGTGAGGGAAGAAGAGGGAGGTGGTGTCAGGGTGGGGGCTGCTTGCCCACTCTCTCTGGTCTGTAGGTCCACTGTGAATTTAATGGCTCTGATGGGTAAATACCATCAGTCAGCTTCTGTGTCTCCCTTCTCCATGGAAGTTCTTCAATGGTAGAATTTGTTTTCGTACATTATTGTTCCCCAGTGTGTTCTTTTAGAGGTACTGTGTCTGCTCACACCAATAGTGTGGCTTGGTCAGGGGAGAGTGAGATGCTCAAGGGAAGTCGTGGCCTGAGGTGGACTCTGATTTCTGGTGAGGTGTCTAGTACTTCGCTAAATTTTCCCCAGAACGATTCAGGACCCAGCAGCATATCCGAGAGGAGCATCTACCTGGGTCCTAACCACAGTCATTACCAATATTTTGATTATTCTTGGTGTTAGTAAAACCCGCTGTCTCTCTCTTGGCCAAAAAAAAATGCATGGGTTGCTCTTCAAATGTGGAACCATAAAACGATGTCTTCTCTCTGAAATCAACTCCTGCCTTGCTGGATACATGCGAAACAGCCTCCATGTGCAGTCAATGGCATCTGGCAGCTTTATTGTCACCTCATTAAGAATTTCCTGCATGGCCAGGTAAATGAAGGAGACACCAACTGACCGAGTTTGAGCTGTTCTGTCTCCTTACTGCACTGCATGGCTGTGCTGCCCCCAAACCCCTCTGCAGAGGTTGGGCTGGGGCAGCCAAATTCTGGCAGAGCACATTTGTGCATGCCTGTCCCATCCTCCTTGGAGGGGCGGGGCTGGGATCCTGACAATACTCTCCAGACTCTTCTATAACACAGTTGTAAGTCTCTTCTAGGCAGCATATTACAAAATCATATGTGTGTACAAACTTGTTTGGATAGATATTCCCTGCCTCATCTCTTCCCACTCCCTTCAGGGCAGGAGATATAACTCATCCTTGACAGCTGGTTCACATTGCAAACCCTAGTGTGCTGTTCGGCTTTGCTGAAGGTGGGCAAAGTGCCTTCGCAGGCTAAAAGTTGGCAAGGATCCATGCATTGTAAAATCTCAGCTCAGCCAAAGCCCCAGAAGGATTCCTGGTAAAACAAGAGCAGGCATGTCTGCTTAGCCTGACGCTGAGCTCTAACATCAAGAGTGGGGTAGCAAAGCACATCTAATGGATGGAACAACATATTCCTAGGGTTACTCACATTCAAATCTTGAAAGACACAGAAACACAGTCCAAAACAAGAGTCCCTCCACAGTTTTGATTTCTTCAGCAGCCAGTGCAGCATTACACTGATAGTACGTTTGGCTAGTACCAGGCTGCCAGCTAAAAAGCATGTATGCTTTCTCCTTCATGCTTACATACTAAGAAGGTCACCACTAAGAATATTCCTCGTCCATGAGTCCCCTCATAAGCTACCTGGGCGTGCCAGGGCCCAGGCCTGGAGAGCTGTAGCACTGCCCGTGCCAGATTCCACAGCCTGGCTAGGCTCTGCTGCGGTGTGGTCGCACCCAGCATCCCATTAAGGCTGATGATTGCCTGGCTTCCTCTCCTGCTTCATGGAAATGGTTGCAGTTATCAGCCTGGATGCACCTGCATGTTCCAACATGGACATGCTGGGTGGTTTTGTTAAACGGGTTAAACCAACCTGTGCTTCAGAGCACACGCTGGAGAAATTAAACTCACCTGATTCTAGCTGTGAAAATGCCAGGCAGCTGGTCTAAGATGGCTGTTGCATCCCTGTGCAGTCAAAGGAGAGAGACAGGAACTCCTGAGGACAGCACCTTACTGATGTCAGTTGCCAGCTTATCCCAGATAATTTTTGGTGCAATCCTGATGAGGCAGATGGGCACAGAAAATCCATTGGCAAGGCTCTGGTGCTGCACAACCCATCTGAGAACCTTCTACTGGTTAGCAATGGAAACGTGACCTTAACTCTTCCCTCCCAAACTCCATAATATTCCCCAGACAACTGCAGTCCCTTGCATCCTTCACCTTTCTAGATAAACAGGCCAAGGCCACAGAGCATCTGCTCTCAGGAACTGGTTTCTCTTCCCATCAATACAATTGTAGTCCTCCTGTGCCTCAGTTCTCTCAAGAGTTCATGTTTCACTGAGCAGATCTAATCTTGCTGATGTCTTATACAATGTCTTTCATAATTCTTTCTCTTCACTGGAGGAGATATCTCTAGTGACACATTGGGATCACATTAGCTATGTCATACTGATGGGTGCAGGGTTTCTGAAAGACCTCATATCCCAGGCTTATGAGGAGTTAGGTAATGTTCTTGCCATCACTTAACTTTGCCTTAGTGCAGCTGAGCATCACCCAGTTCTGCATGTGTGAGGGACAGACACATGTAAGAATGGGGGATGATACCCTGTGTCCTGGTTTCAGCCAGGACGGAGCTAGTTTTATTTTCAGCAGCTCCTGTGTTTTGGATTTAGTGTGTGAAAAATGGTGACAGCACGCTGCTGGTGTTCGTTGCTGCTGAACAATCAAGGACATCCTGCAGTTTTCCAGATTTTGCTGATGTGCAGGTGCAGAAACTTGTGAGGGCACAGCCAGAGTAGCTGATCCAAACTGGCCAAAGAGAGTGTTCCGTACCACACACTTAATGGCCGGGATAAGTGAGGGTCGGCCATTGCCCCCTCTCTCTGGTTCCTTGTTCGGTTCGTGTTCTGTTCATGTTCCCTCTTATTACCTTATCTTTTATTTCATTGGGCCCTGTTTGTTCATTTGTTCGTCTGTTTTTTCCCTCACTCTCTCTGGAACTGGCTGTTCTGGGATGGCTGTGGGGGAATATCCCTGCTCCTGGCTGCTGCAGGGGATGGGCTCTATCGGTTGTCAGGTGGTGAGAAATTGTGCATTGTTCATTTTACATGTTCTATTATCCTTATACATTATTTTTGTAATTAATATATTTTTATCTTTTCCTTTGCTGTCCTGCTAAAGTGTTTTTATCTCAACCTGTGAGTTCTCTCTCTCTCCCCGATTCTCCTCCTCACCCCACCGTGTGTGTGTGTAGGCAAGCGGCTGACCGTGTGTGTGTGTGAGCAAGCGGCTGCGTGGTCTGGTTACCGTTCGGGGTTAAATCACGACACCCTGACAACTATGTTGTACAGCACTTTGACATGTCTGCCTCCATATGGGTGCTGCCAAAAGGAGGGGCAAGTTGTTGGAGCTTCAGTCACTGGCCCGAGTCTGTTATGCTCAGCAATACTTGGAAAGAAAAACAGGCTGATGTAAGCTAGCTTCCCCATTTCACCTAGAAGGGAGAAGTTCAGGCCAAGATGAAGCCATTCAAGTTCTCCCTTAGGAGAAAGCTCTCAATTAGTAGATTCCATAAGCCGTGAATCATTTGGGTTCAGAGGGGTGCCTGGAGGTCTCTGGTCCAACCTCCTGCTCCAAGCAGGGCTCACTTCAAATTGCTTAGGATGCTCAGTTGCCCCTTGTCCAGCTGAGTTTTGAAAATCTCCAAGAAAGGAGACTCTATCATCTTTCTGAGGAACCTCATAGTGGAGGGCAAAGAAGAGTGTTTGAGATGCCTCTTGGAAAAGACAAGCCTGAAGAGTTCCCTGTGAGGGAAAGAAAGACAATTTCCTTAACCTTCAGCATTTCTGGGCAGATTGGCAGCAGCATAATTTATAATTTATAGGTAATTTCTAAATATCATGCTTAATGTTTAATGTCTAACCTGGACTATGTGTTGTGGGCACTCATGCATGGAGAACTGCAAGTTACCAACTGGAGAAAGTGCATGCACCGTGGCTGTTTTCAAAGTGTGAGATCTGTGGAGTTTAATGCCATCTTGAAAATGGCTCAGGATGTAAGGAAATACTTCCCCAAACCCAATAGAGAGTTCAGCAGAGTTCTTCCTAATGACCATGAATCATGGAATTGTCAGGGTTGGAAAAGACCCTTAAGATCATCGAGTCCAAAAGCAAATCATGAGAAGCAAAACAACTCGAGGTCCTCTCTGTGCTCATTTGCAGACTTTCAATCCATTGATTTGGTCTCCTACCATAAAACAGTTTGCAGCCGGCTGGGCTGAGGAACGTATCACACTGCTCTTGAGCATGCAAATGGGCAACTCTCATCTTCATCTTCCCCTGCTCCTACATCTGTGGAACCAAGAAATTTTCTTGCCACCTGGGTTGAGGAAGGATAGAGATGTCCTGGGTATGAAGCAGGGAACTAGGAGAGGGCAGCATCTTCTAACTACTAAGAACAAGTCAAAATAGTTCTTGTGAATCCTCCTCAGCCTCTGACAGGGCTTCAGCAGGTCACCATTCATGAGATCAACTTGCAGCGTGTTAGGGCAGAGGAGAAAGATGGCTGGGGCTCCTTGAAGAGAGGGCTGGCACTGGCCCCATTGTTGTTTGAGGTTGCTTTGTGTGTGCCTGGAGTTGGTGGTGTGGGCTCTTAGAAGACAGATTTGGAAGTGAGATAGGTTAGGAAGGGTGGAGACACGGGCTGCAAACAGCCCCAGGCAGCCGGTTGTGTGGGTAGCCATGGACTGGCACTGGCTTGGGCACATTTCCATCTCTCAGGCTGCCGCAGAGTCGTAAGTAAAACCAGTATTTTCAGGCTCTTATCAAAAAATTTGTGTTTGACCTGGGAAAAGCTTGGTGTTCTACTTGCTGTGGGCTGATCCTTCTCAGTCCCATGATCTGCTGAATGTGTGTGGGCAACTGGGGAAGGACAAGCAGAAAAATTGTCCACGGTCCTCTGCTGTCCATCGGAGAGTGGTGAAAGGCAGGCAGCTGGTGGCACTGCCGGTCCCAGCCCAGGGCGGCGACCTGAGATCAGCCTTCGACCAGCCTGGGTCAGCCCTGTGGGACAGTGGCTGCTGGGATGGAGATCAGCAGATGCGGGCAGAGGCTTGGTAGACACTTGGCAAAGGAAGGGCATTTTTCTTCAGCACATTTGCCTGTCAAACACCATTCAATAACCTTTTCTGCCAGAAAGAAATGTCCAGCACTGACAAAACCAGTGGCCTTTTGCTCTTCCAGATGAGTCCCTGAAACAACAGGGTGGCCGATGAGGTCTGGCTGCCTGGGGATGCTGACAGTGCCTGCCTCCCTCAGTGCTGGGGAGCAGCCCAGCGCGTTGCAGGGGGACGTCCTGCTCACAGGAGGCTGGAAGAAGCTGTCCCCCTCTCTTACATGGGGGTGGTGGGGCATCCCCTTGGAGTACAGTGCCGTTAGCCATCTGCATGGCGTGACAGCGGGTTTAGGAGGTCTCTGCTGTGCCTGCGGCAGGCAGGACAGCGGGAGGAGGGCAGCAGGACCTCCAGCCATATTTTTCAGTCACTCCTTTCACCTCCCTTTCACTCCCCCTCCACAGTCCCCATCACAGCAACCAGAAGGGGAGGAGGATCTGGAGGTGATGGAGGATGGAGGCCACGGTCTGTGTGGTCCAGCCCAGCAAGGAGGAATGCAGCAAGGACCACGCTCTGAGCACGGGGAAGCAGCCGGGCCACACGTGCTTCCCACAGGCAGGATCGTGTTTAATGCAAAAAAAATCAATGAAAGCAAAAGCCCATCAACACATCCAGCGGTGCTGATGGGAAATAAATCTGGTAGCAAATGTCATTGTGCAGAGGGAACTGTCTGGGAGATGTTTCTGTAAGGCCTAGCGATTGCCAGGCTTGTCCGTGTTTTCCAATCTGACCTGCTTTTTATAACTGTATGTGGATCAGATGTGGACACTGTTAGGAAATTCTGGAAGCCAAGGGACTAAAATACTTTTTAACTTGACTAAAAATACAATCCAAAAATTGTCATTATGTTTGTGTCTTGAAAACCTGAATTGCAAAGCATTTGCTTCCTATCAAGGATTGAAACAAAATATGCATTCAAATTAAATTTCAGGTGCAAAAACATGTCAGATGGTGTGAGGATAAGTATCAAAGCTATCAGAACATGCCACAACAATAAGAAAGGTTTGTTGTGTCCTAGAGGGAACGGGACACACGTCAATGACCAGAGTGTTCTACTTAGGAAGCCCTCACCTTGGGAGCCATGCAAGACTGAGAGCAGGTTGTTCAGATCCAGATGTGGTTGCTAAGAGCTGAAATTTGCTGTGGTTTCTGTGGGTTGAGTTTGTGATGAACCTGGCTCACAAGTGGGGGGCATCCCCAGAGCCAAACCAGGGCTGGCTTGGCAGATTTTTGGCATTTTCAGCTGTAGCCAAGAAGGAACAGTTGCTGGTCTCTGCTCTGGGACTGTGTGATTGAAATACATCCCTGTGCACCCTCCTCTTGTCCACATCTACAGTCCGAAGTGTTAATATTCAAAAGAAACAAAGTGGAAGGAACATGAATCACCATCTTCCCCTGAAATAAAATGGTATTCATTTCTGCCAGAGTTCTTGTTGCTGCTAAGCCTTAATCAACCACATTCTAAGTGGGCAGCATAAACCCAAAACTCTTTGACAAACATGTTGATTACACTCACTTTTTAACCAGTTCCTTGTGACAACCCATTTGAAGAGGCTTGTTTCATGCTTGCAGTATTCTCTCATATTTACTCATCTTTCCCTTTTTATCTTCAGTGCTAATTTCAAAACTTCTGGCACTGTTTTCTTGGTCCCTGGAGAAACCAATTAGCTTTTTAACCCATTACTCTGTGCAGATCCCAGCCAGTTCTCCTTTTGATGCACACATATGACACTGAACTCTTTGTCTGCATCTTGATTTCAAGCTCCTTTCCCAGTTCTCCATCAGGATGTACCTAAGCCTTTCCAACAAAAAGTGGAGATTAGTTTTGATATAAATCCCAATGCTGCTGCGTAGATATCTGTTTAGTCTACTGCATCTCATGAATTCTGCTAAAAAACCCCCAAATTCAGGACAGAGCTACAATCCCAGAGTCCCAGCCCTGTCTCAGGTACAGGCAACCCAACATAATTCAGTGTGTTTTTCTTGCAGAACTACTTTTCTCAGACAGAATTTAGTACAAGCATATTTTTTACAGAGGCTACAAGACTCAGCTGTTGTGCTGGCCAGTGGTCTCACCAGGCCTGAATCTCCTGACGATATTCTCTGCTCATGAAGCTACTGCTGTTCCCCAGGCTGGTGATTTTATCTTTCTAATTTCCCATATTTCTCTGACAGCTGTGGATCAATTATTTCCATGGCATCAAGGAATTCCTCCCATGCATCTGTACAGTTCTCATGATTTCAGCTCGAGGTCACACGACGCATGGCAGGATCAGAGGTTTGTTTTACTGGCTTGCTCCTGGAGTGGTGATGGACCTTCAGTCTTTGTACTACTGCCACTTCTTGAGAGAAATAACACATTCACCTTTTTTAATAGTCAGGCTCAGATGATGCTATGTCTCAGAAAACATAGGAGTTTTCTGAATTCTTGGAATCAGTGACTCAGTGATATGGCAGTGGTGGTTGGGAGGGACCTCTGGAGATCTCTAGTCCAGCCTCTTGCTCAAATTGGGACACTACTAGTCCATGTTTCCTAAATGTCTCTGTTCTGCTCATTCCCTGTTGTTTACTATTGCTTTCACATCATTTCCATGTGGGCAGCAGGGCCACTGACACAGAGGCCTGCTGGAGGGTGCTCAGAGCTGGGAAATGCTTGGAGTCTCAGGACCCTTTCTGGTGCTACTGGCCAGTCGGGCAGGGAGGGGGGCAACGGGTGGAGAGGAGAGGGTGACTGCTCAGGTGTGGCAGGGTGGACTCAATACCTTGCTAGCGCCAGGGTCCAAGCTCTTGGCTGCCTGACCACCAGCAACGAAACGTGGCTTGCAGTTACCTACAGTGGAGTCTGAGAGGTGGGTTCTGTTCTCTGTTATATTTCACCTTACTCTCTGGAGAACAGGTCTAGTAAATGATACCCCTAAACCACCCATTTGAGACCAAAGCTGTTCTTTGTGTCACTGATGTTGTAGAGCAAAGGCTTACAAAGCTTACAAAACTCTTTTGAAGCTGATATGCTGTCATCCCTGCACACTTCCAGCCTCCAACTGTCACAACTTCTGCCCCCCCAGGGGCATGAGGCAGGCGGTCTTCATCACCCTGTGCTGATCATTATCTTAGGAGCAGCAGCTGTTGGGAGGCAATTGTCTCTCCCTGTATAATTAGGAATTGCTGCAAATTCCAGAGAAAATAAAAGACAAAATTCCCCTGATCCCCAAACCGTTCATAAACAGAAGGAAATTCTTGCCCCTAGAATAAGAAAACCCAGTGAGGTTGGTGGACCAGCTCAAAAAGACGACTGAGGATGGCCTGTGTGCCACCCTGGGCAAAAGGTTCAGCTGCAAGAGCCAACCTCTGCCACCAGTGCAAGCGTGCTCATGGTGGCAGCCACGTCTGACACAGCTGCATGCTCACCTCCCCAGCTCACAAAGACTTGGCATAAAAGCCACTTCTAAGCCTCACCCCTTCTGAAAACACCTGCTTCACTTGGAAATTCATTAATCCGGTATATCCTGAATCCCTTCTTGGTGTCACACAGGGAAATCTCAGGATTTTTGAGAGAAGAGTAAACCAGCTGCTCAGGGCTGAGGGTGAGTGACTCCCCTGGATGGGAGCACCCACTTCACCCCTTTCTGCTTGGTGTCCGCTAGGAAGGATCAGGTGCCCACTGTATCTGTCAACAGATGCTCTCCACAGAGGTCAGCTCTCTGGAGAGGACTCCATACATCTCCTGCACCCTTTGGCTTTGGCCATCTTCAGCATCTATTGAGCCTTTCCATCCCCCATTTCCAGCTTTGCCAGGGTGTTTTCAAAAGAGCTGAGCGTTACTGTGCTGGGTCAGCAATGTGGACTATCCACTTCATCCTAGGGCATGGTCCATCTGGGTTTGCCAGGGGCAGTCTTTGCTCTTCTTAGAGTCCTACAAAGCCTCAGGCCTCTCACAAGCTGCAGCTTCACTGACCAGGCATTTTTCAGAGGACAGGTCTCCTCAGAGCTTTGGGATCCAACTTTCTTCCTCAAGATGCATCACACTCCATCTCTTGATTTTTCATGGAGTTCACATCACCCAGTAACTTCTTTTTAATAAATCCTGTGGAATGGCAGCCTGCCCTGGAAGCGTGCCGGGCTCCATGCATCCATGAGAAGCCTTCACCCAGGCCACCGGTAAAAAGGGAAAGGAGCTGTGCTACCAGTGTCTTGGGTGGGCTGACTGTGGGAACCTAGTGGTGAGTCTCCAACCATGAGACATACTGTCTGTTGGGACTGTTGCATAGGTAATGACCAACTAGTATGTAACTTAGAGGTGCCTGTGAAGCCACGGATGGTTGGGATGACATCAGGGAGTCAGCAGCTGATGTTTTCACTGGTGACAAAGTTGGTTTAAGGATTTCCCACCCCTTTGCTGCTTGTTCCTGCTGTAGCTTGGTGTCCTCTCTACTGTGCAGGATCCCTCTGAACAGATCATTGACATCAGCCCGGTGTATAAAAATAGTCCCTCCCAAATATTCTTTTTATGTGACCATGTCAGCCATCCAAATTGCCACACAGCTCTCCAGACAGCTGTATTGACACAACTGAAGGGGTGGGGGCAGGAATTTCTTAAACTCGCTTTGCCACTAAAAAAATGTTGGTGGCACCACACCCTCCAGCTGCCTGGGAAAAAGAGTAGTTGGGAAGGTGGCAACTCAATCAGCCGCCTTGCAGAAGGGTGAGCCTGGTGTGAGAAATCAGCATATCACAAAGGCTTTGTGTATTCCAGCACCCTGACAAGCTTCGACAAGGTTTCATTTGCATCCTCACAAACAAGAGCCAAGCTGTAAATACCATAAATTTCCTAAATTGATTAGTTGGAAGGAAAAGGAGGAGATGAGGGAAGCTGAACTGCTTTGAGGATACCTACACACTCAGGGCTGTCTGATGGCCCTGGCTTGTGCCTGGAACTACAAGGACTAGAAAGAGGGTCTATACTAGGGGCCAGCATTAGGTTGGATGTGCCTATCTCACAGAAGAGTTGTCCCTGATAAATAAACATTTTTCCTCATGTGTTTATTCAGAAATCTTCTACTGAAGTGCTCTGAAGTGGGGCTTGGTTGCATAAACGCACATTGCTGTATGCAAAATACACGTTTGCCCCAAGTTTTGCCAAATGCATTTGTTTTCTGTCAGCAAAATGCAGATCAACGTGTCCTACTTGGGTTGCAGAGAATATGCTGTGGATGTCAGGTGCCTCATGACCTAGTTCAGTGTCCTTCTCTTAAGGAAAGCTACACATCCAGCAGTCCTTCTTAACCATGACATTCCCAGTTTGCACAGCAGTGGCATGTTTTCTTTCCAGAGATTGGAGCTATGAGCTGGAGCTGTGTCCATCAGATCAGCCCTTGCAGACGCTTTTGGAGCTCTATTTATTTTTCCTTCCTTAATTTACAAGGCACCGAACCAGGTTGTCCCCTCCTTTAAACCAAAGGGACCAGGGTAAGCAGTGAAAGTTTTATCCTGGCAGTGGGACATACTATAGGGCATAAGCTGTCTGACAGTGTTTCAGGCCTGGATATGCTGCTAAAACCTGTCACTAGTTTACACCTAACTTGTTTTGACTGTGATATTTAAGGATTACAAAAGCTTCACTGTCACCTCTTGTCCCCACCCATTTACCTTGCTCTGAGAGCCCTTGGCATACCCAGCATCTGAGGTCCCAAACCTTGGAAAGCTGGAGGTGCCTGGAAATTTTGCCTACAGTCCTCCTGCCTTTCACGAAAGCCTCCCATGGTCGCATCCAAAATAAACTGTCCTGTGATCTATGTTCACATATATCGCTAAAGAGTTTAAGCATTGGCCATGTTCACCTCTGATACTACTGAGTGCTGGGAAAAGCAAGAGACGTGTTCAGAGTTTTGTAGCCAAGGACACAGTTGGCAGCATAAATGAAGAAAACATGATATTAGATCACACTCATGGATCTTCATAGCTCCTCTCATTGGATGGACAAATTGCTTTCAGGTGGGGCTGGTTGTCGTGGTTTAACCCCAAAGGGTAACCG